>JANHGL010018245.1:0-65365 GCA_024611195.1 Ceyx melanurus
CAGCCTCTCCTCAGCAGGGAGATGCTCCACTCCCTTCAGCATCTTGGTGGCCCTGTGCTGGACTCTCTCCAGTAGCTTAAAACATTACTGAGCTGGGCAGTGTGAGAACAGTAACAAAATTATCAATGCCCAAGTAAGTGTTTTAGTCTCTGAGCAAGTGACCCTCTGGAAACTGAAAACAGGCCTGAGAAGCTGGGGTGGCAAGTCACTGAAATTCTAGAAGCACCCAGCACTGTGTGACAGCTTCTGTGGGTGAGTGCTTCTAAAACCAGTGTCACTGAGTGGGGGAGATGAGAGCACTGGGTGGGGATTGGCTCCTAGCTGTCTTCAAGAGATAAAACTGGTCAGTTCTTTACTCACGTCATTAGTTCCCTTTCTTTACTTAAGCATTTGTCTCCCAACTGTGTTGTGTACAGAGCTGTAGTGTATGTTTTTAGGCTGACTGGGCAGCAGAGCCCATTAAAAGAACAAAACAAAACAAAAAAACAAGGAAACAATAAAAAAAAAACCTCTTTGAAAACTTTGGGCTTAAGCCAGGGCTGGTTTAAGATGAGATTACTCAGTCCTCTGCAATCACGATTTTACCCTCTGCTCTGTGGACATTTTTCTGATATTTTGCTGTGATGTGAAATTACAAAACTGTTTTAATAATACTGAATTTTTATTCCATGTTTCCATGGGTACTTTCAGAAAGAAGTAAGTACAGTGTTGGTGATGATGTGTTTGTCTGTGTGCACCTGGCATGCTTGATCATACTGTTAACAACACTTTCCTCATTTGAACTGTTTAATCCTTTGCCAGCAAGTGAAATTATCAAATTTATATTTTTATCCCCCTGCCATGATCAGGGACACATTTGACAGGACAAAAATCTCTCAAAGCTCCATCCAACCTGGCCTTGAACACTTCCAGAAGTGAGGCATTCACAACTTTTCTGGGCAGCCTGTTCCAGTGTCTCACCACCCTCACAGTGAAGAATTTCTTCCCAATATCTAATCTAAATCTAGCCTCTTTCAGATTAAAGCCATTACTATGTAGCCCTGTCACTACTGAGAAAGATTCCCTCTCCATCTTTCCTGTAGGACCCTTTCAGGTACTCATAAGGTCTCCCTGAAGCCTTTTTTTCTTCAGACTGAACAACCCTACTCTCTCAGCCTGTCCTCAGAAGAGAGGTGTACCTATGTGAGGAAAGAGATGTCATGAGAGGAAAGAGCAGAATTACTATGAAGTCTTAATAATTGTTAGAACAGTTGGAATACCCACATTATCTTGTACAGAATTTGACACAGTCATTTGCTGTAACTATGGGAGGTGTTCTAGCAGTCAGAGGAAGGCATCACATGAGATAATTGTTGGTGACACCCCTGCTGTCCCACTCCATTAAAATGACTGTGGTTTACTGAACCTTTGATTAATTTTTTTGTATTTGTGAAGAAGAGAGGGTGAAATTCAGGCTACAAAACAGTGTATACATCTTAGTGCAGCTTGTTCACTGTTACACATTGCAATCTAAATCAAAGATCTCCAGCTCCAGGGTTACACAGTTCCCCTTGGCACCTTGCACAGCAGGCAGGTGCTGAGGACCAGCAGATAAAGTCGTGTCTGAGATGTCTTGATGTGCTTGATGTCTCAGTGGGAGATCATGCCCTGAGGTAGGGAGTGTGAAGTGACTGAGATCCTGTTAGCTGGGGGATGAAACATGAGATGTGGAGAGACAAGTGAGCAGAGGCTGGAGTAGTTAGTACCCAAGGCTGGCCCTGGTGTACCCACACAAACAAGATCTGAGGTCCCCACCTGCAGTAACCATGACCTGTGCTCTGAAATGCCACAAAACTGATGCCACAAAACCAGATTTAGTGCTACTCAAATGTCAGTTCTCTGAGTGCTCTGCTGGCTTCTGATCTTGGGAAATTCTGGAAAACAGACTGGAAGTGTAGTAGGGGGAGGTTGAGGCTGGAGGTTCTTCTGAAGAGGTTTGCTTAGAGTGAAGAGAAACCTGGAGACCCAACAGACAACACAGCTGACTCCAAATGTGATTTGTGGGCACTTCTTTCTGTCAGTCATTGTGGTGATTCCTGTTTTCACTGCTTCCCGATTCTGGGCACTTCTAAAACGATCACTTGCATGACACTTTGTTCTGTGAAAACTAGCAGAAAGTTTTTCCTACAACTAGGAAAAAGTGTGGAAAAATCACAGTCACGGGCACACAGCACCAGCAAACTGTAGAATGAATGTGCAGGAGCCAAGCAAAAAGAAATGGAACATGCTGTTTATCACATAGAATCTTTTCTCTTGTGAGGTCTTAGACTTCAAACTCAATTCCTGTTGAGAAAGGTTTTCCAAAATACCAAATTTGAGCACGAGCTTCAAGTAGTTTTCTGGAAATGGGTTGCATTTGAGGAAAGTGTTGGTCACATGCTTCACCTGGGGTTGAGGGTTTGAACTAAAATACTTGGTTTAGATCTTTCTGACTGTGTGTTGCTTTTAACAGTGACAGCTACAGTGACCTCAGTGATGATAGCTCTCCAGAAAAAGAGTTTCCTAATTCAGAAAGAAGCTGAAATGATTGTCTGAGATCACAGAAATGGCTGATGCTATTGAGGTAAAGTGAATCATTTTGATGCTCCTATATGACATTTATTTCTCCTAGACTTAAAACAGGAGACAAAGTTATCTTGATTCTTCCTTTTGTTTCAAATCCCATCTGAGAGCTTCTGTTTTCTTCCTTGCCTGCAGCACTTCTTTGTTTTCCTGTTCTGCTGCTTAACTCTGCAATTGTGCGAATAAAGTCTGCTGAGTTTTGGGTACAGCTTGGATGGAGGATGCTGTGCAAAATCAAGTTGTTTTACTGTTTGCAGACACAAGGAAAATAGGTTTATAAATTCTGTTTTTTCATTTGTTGGGGTTTTTTTTTGGTTACTTTAGTTTGCAAGTTGGAATCACTTCAGTACACAGTATTGATGTGACTTACTTGGAATTAATATTCACCTGTAATTGCATTTGATGCATCGATACCCCCAAGACATGCCAAGATAAATACTTGGATTTAATCTGCAGAGTGGCAGAGATGCAAACAAGTTCTATAAAATTGTAGCTTTGTTTGCCATAGGCTTTGCCTAATTGATATTGGATTGGTGTTTTTTCACCTTTAGGCATGATAGCTAGCCAGAGATTTCCCTTCAGCTTGGAGACTGCATTTCCTATGAGACACATGATCTCTGTGGGATTTAGGTTTGAATCTTAGTCTTACTTTCTTTTCCTTGCACTGACTTTGTCAGAGTTGTGTCTGCTGCTCTGATACATGTGCACATTTGTGCTTTCCAGTATTAATGAGAGCTTCTGTGAGCAGGACACAACTTGCCCCTCTGATTGTATTCCTCTCACATGGCATAGTCACTAAGCAGCTGGGCTGGGCAGATGATTAAGGCTGCACATGAATGATGCATTTCTGCCAGATGGTCTCCTGATTAAAATACTGCTAGGAGATGCTAGAAATTGGAGATCAGACCTTAGCTGCAGCGTGGGTTTCTTCTGGATTTTTAATTTATTTCTTTTCTCCTCTGTTAAAGGTAATACATCCCCAAATCTTGAGAGTGGAGAACAGAATGTTAAATGTTTCCATGACCTGGAGCCTGCAGATACAGTACTGATGCGTGTCATTGATTGACAAAAAGCAGACAGAATGTTCCTTTTCACTCTGACCTGCATGTGTCCCACCTCTGAACATCACTCTGGCTCTGTTGCTTCAGAGCAGCATATAGTACAGGACAGCCCTTTTAGCTTTCACCTTGCTTTCCTCTACAAAATGTATAAATTAGAATTTTCTGCTTACTGTTGGTAGATTTTTCAGTGCTTTAATGAATATACTTTTGTGATGCTTTTTAGTAGTTACCAGTAGTCAAACTGATTTTGTTTGAACGTGTCACTAGTGGATTCAACAAAATTAATCTAGAAAGGATTCATTAACTATTTCCAGATAAAAGATGGGTAGAAGCATTGGCTCATTTATTTTTCTCTCAGGGTTAATTCTACCCATCAATCAGAGCTGGGTATGCATGTAGACTGTATTTAGCTTCCTAGGTTTGTTTTATGCTGTTTGACCTAGATGAAATGCACTTGTAGTATTTACCATAGGACTTTGAAGTATTTACCACCAACTTTGAAGTTGGTCAAGGCATTTGAGAGAAACTGACATAAATAAACTTGAAACTGACTGAAATAAACTTGAGAGAATAAATATTTTTAATATTTTTTTTTTCTATTTATTATTCCTTTCTCTCCCTCTTTTTATTTTACAGAAAGTTTGGAACAGGACAATATTGAAGAAGGTAGAAGAGAGAGCTGCTTGCAGGCCTTGTAGTGTCTCCTCCTATGCTATTCAGAAATTCACTTCACAGATGAAAGCTTTACTGTCCTGTAGCAAAACCTGTTGTGTATAAATGCTGCTTCTCTTTAAAAATGACAAAATGGTTGTGCACCTTAGCTGTTAATCATTATTAATCTTGTCTTACATTTCAGAGTGATCTCAGGTGAATATGTATTAATTCACTAGCTCACTACTGTTCTTCATTTGAAGGAAGATTTGTTTGTTTTCAAGTTTGCCTTAGAATACAAAGGTAAAATATAATGATTCTTGTGAATGATGGGGAATGCACTAAAAAAAATTAAGGGAAAGTTGTCATGTCCATGAGCAGTAGAGAACTGTTTCAGGTTTGTTTCCCTGATAAGCTTGTTGCATATATATATATTTTTTTACTTTTTTTGCTGTTCAATATGTACAAATGAGAAATTGTTGTTGTATTTCAGCTCTTTATAATAATTATAGTAATTGATATTGGATACATGTCTTACTACTTTGCTGTTATAAGTGATTCCACTTTACAAAAGTTCAGGTTTACTTGCTTTATTTCTACTGAAATAATGATGAACCTAATTCTGCCCCATAAAATTACAGAATTTATATTAGAAGTCAGTTTTGTGTTTGTATTTTGTAAAAGAGAAAGTAAATACACTCATATGTTAAATTGCAGTTTTAAACTTGTATGAAACTTGTGGAAGAACCAAAAATAAACCCAGAGCATTATCTGATCCCAGCCATGCCACACTCCATAAATGAATATAAAGACCAATTAAAGTTCACCCTTGTTTTCCCTCTTCCAGTGACCACTCATTCATTTAGAAATCACAAGTTATTCCACTGCATGAGAGTTGCAGGCAGCCTTGCAGAGCCAGGATGGCAGCCTGAATCCCTGAGATGTGCAGCACTGTGTTTAAGGCTGGATCCCTTTAGCAAGGTGGCATCATCAGACCTGTCACAGAAGCTGGACCAGAGTTCCAAATGCTTGGAATACTCCTTATTATTTAAAGCAAACCCTCTGAATTTTGAGCTTTGTCTTTCATTTTGGTTTGGGGAAAAGTGACTTTTTTAGCTCATCAAAACTGTCAGTTGTCTCTGTACAGAAATAAAAAGCAACATCACAGCTCTGTAAAACAGTGCACCTGAGAGCTTTGCATTGCTTTAGAAAATCTCAGGTTACACAGCTGATTTATCTCTTCACTAAACCAAGCTTTAATGGTCATGAAATAAAATGCATTTCCATGACAGTGTTTTTCTGAAGTAGTTTGCAAGTGTGTGCCCTAGAAATAGCAGGTATTGACCGAGTTGTTGTCACTGCATTTTCTTCCCCAATGAGAGACACTGGCCACCAGCTTGTGAAAGTTGAAGCATTTCCTACAACTGTCTGTAATGTACAAATGTATTTTCAAATATATTAAATGGTGTCATTCAGGAATGGTTATATACTGTGCTAAAGAATCATGGTGCCAATTGTGATCCGTGGTGTCAAGGAGGGAATTTTTCACTTAGCCACAGCCCAGTTCTGTTGTCTGTGTGATTTATTCAAAAACCTGAGGGGACAAGAAGACATAGAGCCTGGAGTGCAGCTGAGAACAACACCTTAATATCCTTCACCAATCCTGCTAAGTGCTGCACAAAGCAGTATCCTGGAGACAAGCACATCTCTGACACAAGAGATCCATCTCCCATTTGAGCTGACAGGAGCAGCAGTATGCCATTTCCAAAATGGGAGAAGGCAAAAAAGCCTTTTTTGTTGTTGTTTTCTAATATGAATTAACTTCTCATGTAACACAGAGGTGGACCAGTTGTTCTTCATTTGTATACAATGAGTCACCTTCTGTACTGGCTGGTCCTTGCTCCTTAAAATTCCTCATGGATTGCAGGATCTAACATCTTGGTCTGACCTAGGTGACCTTCTGCTAAAAAAATGTCTGTTAAAGTGCCTTTCATCTTGTAAAAACTGTGCACTTTAATCTTTACACTTTGATGGTTTGTTTGTATGTGAAATGTTTTGTCTGTTTGGAACATCCTAGTTCAGTTGAGGAAATTGGTTGTCTTATTGGACTCCTGGTAGCATGCTGTCATAGGTTTGAATCAGAGCCTAGACAAACAGCTTTGCCTGAGGTATAGACAAGATTCTGTGTTTCAGGTGTGCTCCCAGAGCAGTATCTTTTCTATGTCTATGGGCTTTCTGTTAATAATTTAAGGAATTTATCAGTTGGAAGCTGCTAGTGAATTTAACAGGAGCATAGTTGGGATAACCTAAGAACTGACTTAAGGTTTAGACTAAAGCATAGTCCAAAATTATATTATTCATATATTTAAAGGAAGAGTTAGGATAGTGTGCATAGCTTCTGCATAACATAACCTCACCCAATAACACCTTCAATAAACTCCTGATTTCACAGAGTCAATCTGAGAAATAAAAATATTAACTCAGATGTCTTTTAGTTTGAACTAAAATGGACTAGATGATCTTCTAGGTCCCTTCCAATCCCTAACATTCTGTGATTCTGTGAACACCACTTTTGCTACCTTTGAAACACACTCCTCATTGTCTAAATAGCAATTATCAATGTGGAGAAATGGTGCAGCTTTGAAGCAAGCCCTCTCCATTTACTACATGTGACTGTTTTCCCACAGCAGGTTGTACACCAGACCCCAGTTCCTTTTGGAGGAAATAAGACTGAAGATCTGCTCCAAATGCTGGTGTGGTTCAATTCTGAACTCACCTGGGGAAGCACACTGCCTTGGGTGCTACAATGTGCACCTGCTGAGGTTAATGCCAATAGAAGGCTCTTAAACCATGACACCCAAAATTGGTTCATATCCTATATAAACGTTGTGTTCACCTTCATATCAGCCATTTCTTTTCTGAAAACTTCCTCAAACTTCCACACAGACATTCTGCTCTGAGTGGCTGGGGCTGTATGCCCACATGAGACCTGAAACCAGGCAGCACAGTGTTTGAATCACCCTGGATAGCCTGCTCTGGATCCTCTTTGAGCTTGGTAAGTGTTCTATTGACTGGAAGGATATTATATAAAATGGAGCACCACAGTCCTTGTTTTAAAATAGGTGACCCATGCTCATGTGTGCATCTGCACCGTATCAGTGCAGCTAACTGCTGATGCCTGTATGTGAGCTACTCACCACAGGCTCCTATAATCATCAGCATTAAAACAACAGGTGCTTTTCATCTGATCCTTAGCAGATCAGATGACTCATATGGGAGTGCTGCTGCTTTCTTGCAATGAACCTTAAAGAAGAGCCAGGCCCAAATGGCACAGATGTTTATGTTTGGTCAGATGATCCTACTCCTGATGTGTAGCTTATAAGTGGGATTAGTCACTGCCATCAGTTTATCATTTCCAATTGGCCTGATGTAACTGGGCTTCTTGTTTTGGGGGGTTTATGTAAGCACACTAATCTCTTGGTAGTTTAAGCTTCCCTAGAGTACACCTTTACAGTGGGCATCAGCTTCAAATTTAGCAACTCTCATACCTAAGCTCAGCCAGGACCGTGTACCAGTGTCTCCCCCGTGTGGATGCTTAGGGAAGTGTTCTCTGGATGCCCTTGCTGGGCCCGGCTCCCCTCAAGACACAGCAGTAGCGTCTGCTGTCATGTGCTATCGTGTAGTGTGCCTCCCTCCATGCTGATTAATAATCCATTTCCCAGAGCACTCCCCCAGGGATGCAGAAGACATGGCCACTTTCCTCTTGAAGACAGACTCCCTTTCCTTTGGGGGCTGCTCACTCAACAAGGTTAAAGTCAGTAGGTTTTCAGTGCCAATGTTCATTGCTGCCATAAAAACATTAGGGTAAAAGTCCCCCCAAATCCCACCAGTCCTGTGTAATCATTATTATTGCCAGACTTGTTTATACAGCCTTAGAAGGGTTCCACTCTTGGGAGCATCTTCTTTCTGGTTTAGCTTTAAGAAAGAAAGGTTTTGACCAACAAACTTTACTTTTCAACTAATAGAAGATACAAAGCTCTCCTGGCTATGTGAAGTTAGATAGCATCACAGTCTTGTGAGCAGGAGAGAATGGCCCTCCTGAGGGGGTATGAATCAGGAGATTTGTTTCTTACATTACTAAGTGAATAGGGGATGAGACATAATGATCTGCTTTTTACTCTGGGTAATGCAGCTCTGAGTTCACTGGGGAACAAAGACATGATTGCCTGTTAAATTGAGAAGTGTGTAGAAGTCCTGGGATTGTTTTAGTGGAGAATTTTGCTGTTGCTCAGGTTTGATTTTAGGAAATGCCTCGGTGACATGAAGTCCAACCCTATGGGTGCTTTTTTCATCCTGAGGCTTACTGTGCTCTTCTTTATCTTTTGACTCACAGCAATACAGATAACAGACACTTTACATAGTCTCCCAAGCTATATTTTATGATTAGCAATAATAGCTCTATATTAAAGAAAACATATCTATATATTAGAGAAAACATCCTTTTACTTTACATTCTTCCCCTTAGAGTTTTCAAATATTTGACTTAAGGGGTCTTTCCAAAAGATTGCATTGTAATACAACCTATTATGCCATCTTTTTCTTACATTATTTCATGTAATGCATTTCAGGTATCTCAGCTCTCAACATCACTGAATAAATGAGAGTCCTGAGAAGAGCTTTAAAAGAATATCTATAGTATCTATAGATACTATAATATAGTATACTCTATAAAGAGTATCTATATATTTTTTTTTTTTTTATGTTTGTAGAATAGATATATGATCATACATGATCATGTCTGGTTTAGGATCTGAAGAAGGTATCTTCTTGACTAGAATCCATAAATGAGGATTGTGAGAGGGGATTTTATTCTTTACAGCATGACCTTAGGTGAATGAATTTGTGAGTGCGTGCCTCAGTTTACCCAGATGAATGTCCTTTGGAAAATACTGTGGATTAAAAGTGCTATCTATTTGGTGACATGAATAATTCATTTAAGGATTAGGGTTTCATGTATTATGACCTAAACTGAGATATATTTTAGATAACAGCTTCAGTGTCAGATATAGTTCTTCTGGATTTGAATGAGAATTTACAACCTCAAATACCAAATGAAGGTCATTCATCTGTCAATGTAACTTGCATTTATATGCCCAAAGGCAACATTTGGCCCTCACAACTAAAATGAAAATAGTAGGGAAAATTTATGTTACAACAGCATGAAGAGCTTAATTGCTTTAAAGCTAAATTATTCCAAAGTATCTTCTACTGATGACCTACAATTAAAGACTTGTTTGTTGCAGTGAATCTGAAAATGAAAATCCAGCTTGGAGAATTACCATCTATATCTATAGGTGTTCTAGACACGTGTGGAAGGTGTGTCCTTTAGAGCATGGTGTGCCTTGTTTGAACATTCAGAGATGAGAGAGTAAACCAGAGGAAGGCTGCTAAACCTTGTCTTAGTATCAGTTAAGGTCAGCCCAGCTTGCACCTAGACAAGGCACTCAGCTCCTTGGTGCTTTTTGGCACCAATACCTTTACCTAGTTATCTGTAGCCTGTTTCCACTAAGTTTGGAGGAACTTAACATGTATGACACCCCTGTTTCTTTGTTGCACTTGATTGAAAGGTTTCCAAAAGTTAGAGAAGTAAGAATAGGTGGGGGGAAGATTATTCAGTCTCAGAATTATCTTTTTTTTTATAAATCAGGACAAATTATGTTATTATAATTGTATTTTTTTTAACATCTCAAACCTCTTATTATGATCACAGCCTTATGGCATGTTAATGTGATAGAGCTCTTACCATAAAGACCTTATAATCTGTTTCAACAAGATAGACAAGAGAGACAAGCAATTTTGAAATGTTTAATATATCATTTTTGAAACAATTCTATTTGGAGTCCAAAAGCTGCCTGCTGTCATGTATGCTCATAGTCATTTCCATTTAGTGCAGATTTAAAAACTCAAATATTGAATTTGGTTATGTGTGACGTATCTGGGGGAATGGGACATTAAAAAAAATATCTGAAGTGATAGTCTACCCTGTGTAAAATTATATCACAAAGCCTAAATGACACCATAATGTTACTTAACAATGCAATGAGCTGTAAAATAGACGATTTTTATGATCTGAGCCCTCAAGCTTATTCTTACTTCTAAGACACTGCTTTCTTACTGTGGAAACAAATAAGTGAATAATATACATTACTTTCTTTAGTGCTTGTTATGCCACTATCATTTTTGACCAGGGAGGACAATAAGATCATCTAAATTATATAGATCACTTGTTTTCTTCCCTAATAGGAAAGATAATGAACGGCTTTGTTTTGATGGCTTTATTGCCTGCAAGATAATGAAATATCCCAGCATGGATTTCATTAGAGTTCCTCTAGTCTCACTATGCTACACCCATTAAGAGACCAGATCTCCTCTCCGATATAAATGCAACCAGATATTTCAAAGAGTTTAGCACACTGTGAAAATCTGGGCACGGGTGTCACCAGAACTGTTTCTGGGTACTTAGATCAGGTCTGGCTTTGGCCATGAGAGATGCAGAAGGACTGATGCAACTTCTCGAAGTGAAATAGTTAATGATGTAATATAGGTATAATTCTATAAGAACTTTGGCATTTAAACTTCCTCATTATTCACAAGGTATAGGGTTAGAGAGTGTCTGCTGCCTAAATAAATACTTGCTCTTGTTTCATTTGCTGGCTGCCAGGGGCTGGTGAAGAGCATAGGGCTTTCTCCTTGCCAGCAAACCTGTCCTGTGGAGAGAGTCAGCATCAAGACAGCAGCAAGGAAGGACTTCTTAAGACATCAACTAGGAAGCAGCTTAACAACCTGGGGTTTGAAAAGATAAGGCTGTAATGTCTTTCAAATGGCCAAATTGTCTATATTCTCATCCCAAAGATCAAAAGAGGAGACTAAGACAAATATCTGCCCTGTGAGGTATTTTTCTACTGAAACATCATGTTCTTGTTGTTATGAACAGCTGCATGCTTTATTTCTACGAGGATGACAACAAATGTGCATTGAAATAAAAAATAAATTGAGAAGAATTTAGAGCTAAGAATGTTTCCAGTTGTTCTATAGCTACTTTCCCACCAGTGCAGATAGGGAAGCTAAAGGGAGATGACTGTCATACGTGGCCACTGTGCCCATCTCCATGGCTGCTATAGACAGGTAGCAGTCAAAGCTCTGTCTGATGAAGTGAAATAGCAGACATGCCAGGTTGTACTGCTGGCTGATCTAATAACTCTGCATGTCTGGTTGAATATTGTGCAACGACACCTCCTTGTTAAGAATACCAAAACCCAATTATTTCAAGATGAAAATGAGAGAGAGATTTGCCCGTGTGCCTCATTTAGATGCTTCCCTGTGTCAGTCCTTTTTTGTCAAAACCATGCAAATGTGTCATTTAAATTTAATTTATTTTTTTTTTTACAAAGCATGACCTAATGCATATTTGAATATCCTTTGTTTTTCTTCATGCATTTTCAGAATTCAGATTCCCAGGAGAGGAGATAGGCCACCCTTCTCCCATGATTGATAGACACTGTAGGAAACCCTACTACGAATAAAGAGCAGAGATACTTTGTTCATCTATAGATATTTGTTTGCCACCTTGCCAACATCTGCAACCCAAATGTTTGTCAGCTGCTGAAATACAACAAGATCTGGGCTGTCCTCACTTTTATTTTTTTTTTCTTCAGCATTATAGGGGCTAAATTATGGCAGCAAACAGATGCTCTGGATCATAAACTTTTGTGCTAAGCCTTGGCACGACTGAAGTTGGAGTCAATACCTGGGTGATTGCTCCCCCAGGTGGACAAAACATGATGTCTCTTCACCCTCCTCAGGGCAAAGTAGGACAGGGTAGGTTCAACTGCCTTCTAGTGAGTATTAAATCAACCTAGCAGGTGGCACAGGTTAAGGAGAACACCAACCATCATTTCTGTTGATTCAGATAGAGAGGTGTTCACCTCCAGCAGGGAAGTGATAATGTATGGATCGACAATTATTTCTTCAAAGCACTACAGACCACAGCTAGATTAGCCTCTGAAGCCCCAACCCAAATAAGTGAGTACAAAAGGCCATGGAGATTTAATTTCTTAGATGAGAAATGAAAAAAACCCAAGCTCAAACCCATGACAAGTCAGATAATAAAATGTTCGGTTTTATTTCTTCTCCAGTGGCCTGAAAAGATGATTAGAACAGATCATCAAAGTTTGCTCTGACAGCTACTCCCAAGCTCATTAGGATTTAAACAGGTTAGAAGAGAATTCCCTTAGGCATCCTTGTGACAGAGTTATTGATGCCTCTGTTGGATGGCTGGATAATGCTTGGTTACCTTCTTTGCTGTGGGCCAGGAATATTCAGCACACCTGCTAGAAGAGCAAGAGGATTGATAACGATTAATGTGTTAATTTTACCTGTCATTTTAATGTTTATTTATTAGAACATTGATTTTATGAGAAATATTTGTCTTTTTTTTCTCTCAGAGCAGTATTTTCTCCCATCTGGTGATGTGCCATATCCCCCCCTTTTTCCAGTCCTCTTTCCTTTGTACCAAAAACGGATTATTTATCCTGTCTGCAAAACCCAGTCTACACACAGAGAAATTACAGTCTTGAGCAGGATTGGCTAATGCTAAGAAAATCAGCACACCACCGTGACAGAACAGAGACTATTTAGACAATGAAAGCTGAGATGAAGTTACATTGCATCGATTGGCCCTGATTGGCCTGGGGTTAAAATCCATAAGGGTATTTTGGTTTTGGGGTTTGATTTAACAAAGCTTTACTGGAAACTGACTTCATGCCCCCTCAAGCCGTGTTCTCCAGGGAGACCTTCACCTCTTCTTGTTAATTGATGTTGACAGTACCTGTTGTTGTCTGTTATCTGTGGAGTTAACAATGGTTCTGTCCTGGAGCCAGGCTATCAGCCCAGCTGGTATCACCCTGAGCACAGTCCTGAGTCCCTTTTAACACCTTTTCCTGGATTTCCTCATCACACCTCTTGGACTCCAATTAAATTTCTTTTCCCAGGAGTCTCTCTCCCCTGGAAACCACCTTGCAGAGGTCACTGCTATGTGCCAGAGCCTCCACAGAGTATAACCTTGGGCCATTGCCCTTGTGCTTGTCTCAACTTGGTCTTCTTGCTCCTCTTGCCACAGGCTCCTTTTCTTCCTGCCCCACGCCTAGTCTAAATCTGCTGTACTTGGCCAGTCTTTTTCTTTCTGGTTATTTTGAATTTCATCCCTTCCTTATTCATAAATATGGTTGTGTCAGTGAGGGAGCTGGGAGCAGTGGCCCCAGGGAGGGCTGGACCTCTGGGCATTGCAGCTGGCAATTTCTCCAGAGCATCTGGGAGTGTCTGAGGGTTGTGAAATAGAGCTATTTGTCTAGACTTTATGGGGATGTGCAAGTCTGATTCCTCATGCTAACTTCCACTTTCTACTGCATTTCAAATACCTTCTGCAAATCAAAGGGCAAGAAGGTGGAAAGTCTTGGAAAGGAACAAAGCCAAGCAATATCCTCCTCAGTATTTTCATTCTTGGACATGGTTGGACTCTTGCTTGAATTTTCTGGAAGGATCAATCAAAATTAGATATCTCACATGGAAAATTTCAGTTCAGACAGGTGAAGTATTGCAAGGAATAATTGTCTCAAAAATGAGTCTTCTAATAGGAAATGTCCAGCCATCTTTGTAACAGGCAACACTACTACATTTCCTATGACTAATCCTTGCTATTGATTTTGTTGGCTGATTGTAGAAAGACAATTTGTCTGACTCCTCTAATATACTTAAATTAATTAGAATAAATTATGATGCCACTTGCCAGTACTGCCTACTTGCTGTTTTCTTTCTTTTTTTCTATTTTTTTTTTTTTTCTGTGTGTGTACAGATTCACTCATGCCTCCCCAGGGACCATTGAATCACGGAATAAAATTCCCACAAACTGATTATTGTCTTTTTATAGCTGAGTGTTATCTCTTTGTGGTAGATAAGCCAAGCATTTAAGTTTGATTTCCAAGACTCCCAATGGGAACTGCTTGTGAATGTATATTTCTTGTCTTGCAGGCATAAACTGCCCCTGTTCAACTAACATATTTTAGCCATGGTACAACTAGTGCTGAGGGTCACACAATACTCGGTCCTCACTTCAACAAGAACAACTAGCTGTGGTGGATGTTTACAGTTACTTAGTGAGTCAAAGGCTATGGAGTTAAACTTTAGAACAAATAAAATGGGTTATAATCGAGGTTTTGTAACCATGTCGCACTGCATCTTAAGTCATTCACTGCCTGGACGTGCCTCTGTTCTGCTGCTGAGTTTAAGAACTGTCAGTTAAAGGGTGTTTTAAAGTAAAGACAGCACAGTTTTTATGCTATTCTTGATTGCCCTGTTTTTTTCAGTTTTGGAGGCAGAACGCTGAATTTGTTTCTAAGTATTATAGATAATGCTGCACTAAGGGCTCTTAGTGTAGGGGCAGAGATGGAAGAAGGACTTTCTCCCTCTGCCTCTCTCCAGGGAGGAAATTCAATCAAGGGTTATTTTGCTGTATCTAGAAAATGGGAAACTTCCTGTGTTGCTCACAAAGGGTGATGCTGATTAGGAGAGAATTGGTACATTGAGTGCTCAGCTGGAACAAGAACAAAAGAGAGGTGAGGAGCCTGGGATGTGTCTCCACAGTGAATATTGCTATCCGAGGTCATACAACGAGTTCTACTGCCCCTGCTCTTCATTCCAGTGTAATTCCCTTATCTCCTCTGGGGATCCAGAGACCCTCTTCTACACCATGCAAGAAACCCTGCTCCACTAAGTCAGGGCTGTGAGCCAGAAGAGCTACCTTTAGGGGCTTTGGCTACCTTTAGGCTCAGTTTCTGCCCTTCTTCTCTGCTGCTGAGCACTAGGAGTGGTGTCAGAAATGAAGAGGCTCCAGGACCAGGTTGTGCAGGTTGGGCTGGGCTGTGATGCAAGGCAGGACATAATGCCTCTGTTCAGAACGTTCTGCAATTTATTTCTGTATACAAGCCTAAACAGCCTTAGGATTGTTGCCATTACTTTTGTGTAACACCGGAATGCACTCGGGATGCAGACAACCCACCTAGCAGCCTGAACCCTTTCCTGCCCCATTGTGAGTGACAGCAGGGTACTTGAGCTTAAGGTGTGCTGGGAAGTGTGCTAGGAGTTCTCACAAAACCCCAAGTATGAGATGATCAAGTAATGTTAACCCTTTTCCAGGGAGCATTTTGTTAATGAAAATATAACCTATGAGATCAATCTGGTCTCAATTTTACTTATTGTTCTAACAGGTCTTTTCTCTCTCTGTCCATATGGGCAAGTAAGGAAGTGAACATTTTCAACATTTTTAACATTTCATATTATGAAATATTAAGAGTCTACTCAAACGATGCCATTCCGAGAATAGTACCGAAACATCTTGACAATCCAATTAACTTCTTTAAACTAAGGTCACCTCATTCTTTTTTTTTTGACATAGAATATTTGGTTGACAGGGAATGAGGAACAAAATGAGCTGAAAGCAATATTGAACACATCATCTTGTATTTCCCACTGTCTATAAATTACATTCTCAAGACCTGTGCACAGGCACTTATTTCAGTGTGTAGGCCCAGGAAATAGACCTGGGATAGTTGAGTGTGGTGGAGAGCACTGTATGAGCAAATTCCTGTAACCCTGGCAACCCCTTGCCTTGAAAACCTTCAGATTCTTCCTTTGTCTGTCTTGCTTATCTGAAAATACAAAAATCTGCTGGGGGACATGGTTTAGGGACCCTGGCAGTGTAGAGTTAATGGCTGGACTTGATGATCTTAAAGGTCTCTTCCAGCCAAATCATGCTATGATTCTATGAAATCTAGCAAGTAGGTCAAATCCTGTAGTTCTCTTACTAAGCCAGAAATACGTGTGAAGGTAAATGCTTCAGCACATTATAGAGATGCTAGTAAGAATGGCAATGGGTTGGGCTTTTTCTGCTAGTTTTGATAAAGCAAATGTACTCCTGTACTTGTGTGCAAAAGATTTACTTCACATATGTCTTTGACTTTTTTCTTTTCCCCCGTGTTTACATCTGCATTTTTTTTGTGTGAATGCATTTGAGTGCATTAATATTTGAGTACTTCCCCAAGTTCAAAAAAGCAATGTTAAGTATTGCAATATGAATAAGGAAACTACTTTAGGTGAAGAATGGTGAAGAATGAAGAACCGTGATAATAACAGTGAGGCACAATTTTCCTGGATCTAGTTAGTGAGAAGCTTCCTCATTGATTATGGACAAAAAAATCCAATGGGTCTATTAACATCATTTTTCTAGGCAGCTAGAAAATAAAGTTGTGATTTATCAGGATTCAGTCTCGGTATGATCAGTGAAACATACAGGGTGGATCAGCCATTCCCTGTCATTACTTCCTGAATCCTATCAGATTCTGGAAGCTAGTAATAGTGATAGAAAAGTATTTTCTGCAGTAGGAAAATATTGAAATCAGGAAAAAAAACCCAACAAATCCATCAAGATGACAGATTTGGGGTGTCTGTGTGTAGTCAAAAAAGTGATCAGTGCACAAGGGAAAAAACAGGTTAAGCCTGCAGCAATTTTCCGAGGGCTGTAAAGAGCTTGGTATTTAATTATGCTTTGCCTGCACAAATACTTTATCCCCATATAATCAGATAAACACTTTATTTTTTTCTTAAAATGTCTAGCCACCCTACCAGCAGTGCCATTTATTATGAAATATACTGTTTGCAGCTGGAGTACAAGCTACTTTTGAAAAACAGATCATAGTCAATTGCAAGATTGTTGTCTGGCCATGCTCCCCCCTTTCTCTTCCCAGCCCAGCAGACCACTTTCCTTCTCCTTCCTGCCTTTATTAGCTCTCTAAAAGCTAAAGCAACTGCTCATTTGCAAAGTAGTTTGTGGTTTATTTTTAAGTGGTTTGTCAAGCTGGCAGGGTTGGCTCCACATGCTGACAGCTCTGCATGGCACATTGGCAGCCATCCTTGGGTTTAGTCCTGATTGTTCCACAGCAATACCCTGTCTAATGCACAATGTCTGTCTCTTGGGCCCTAAATCCAACACTTTTACCTTCTGAGCATAGCCAGGAGCTACCACAGAAGCAGATGGGAAAGCCACTGAAAAGCCATTTAAATAACCTGCTTTCTCACTATGTCTTGTGCTAACACTTCATTCACAAGGTGCTATCTATTCCTTGGCTGCTGTCCTGCATGCAGCTTTCACAATCACCTTCTGCAAACCTAACACTCTAATAAGACCCTTTCCCTCCTTTGTTCACAGCAAATATAAAAATACTGTGAAAAAAAAGAGTAAACAAGGAAAAAAATATGCTCTCTTGCTACTGTAGGCAACACGGTCCTTTTCAGAAACACACCAAGCTCCAGCTTAAGGATGACTTATTTTTTTGTCCCCACAACTCTAACAAGAAAGTTGCTCTAAGCCCTCATTGCTTTGATGTCTTGAAGCCTTTATCAAACCCTGATTACATGGTTAGATGCCATCAAGGATGTGATGATCTCTATATATCCTGTGGTCAATTCATTCTCAAGTGTATACTGTGCAAATCTTATAATTCCCTGATTGCCCCTAGCTCAGGCTGCTTCTGTTATCTGTTATCTCAGCTGTAAGCTTGTTAGAGGACAGACTATTGTTGCATTTGTTGAAAGCACTGTTCGTACCTCAGGAATTGAATGAATAATGTGTTGCACTAGTGAAGACTGAATATAGACTTTAAAAGTTCAAGAAGAATGAAATAAAATTATTAAGTAGCATGACTTGTGAATAAAGATGAATCAGTTTTAGTAACTCAAGCTTAGTAAAAAACATGGGTGATTAAGTATTTACTTGAGAAACACCATAACAGAAGAGAGATAAAACAGAGTAGAGTAAGAAGTAAGTAGCTAGAGGCAGAAGAACTTTTGAAAAAGAATAAGATGATATAAATAAAAATGGTTGGCTTAAGCTGCCTGGCTGTCAGGTGCCCACTGAGCCACTCCATGAACAGGAGAGTACTTCATCTATACAACTTTTGTTTTCCTTTTTTTTTTTCTTCAGATTATATTTTAATATGTGTTTTTAGACTGTTATTCACTATTTCCTGTGTCAAGATTCTTTAGCATGGTCATATTTATTGAGAAGTATTTGGGAAAACATACCACAGACATGTAATTTATGAAACAAATTAATAAATCAGAATGAAATAAAACAGTACTTGACAATCAATGCTACTTTGCTCTACAGTAACAATCACCTTCTAAATGCAAACCCAAGGAAACCATTTTTAGGACTTCACAAAGAGCAATAGTGACAAAATTTCACACACAAGCAAATTGATCTCTAATAATGTACCTGACAATGTTTTCTTGTCCTGGTGTTGGTCAGTCCTTTTACCCATTGAGTTGGAGCAGTTTGCTATGTGAAATGTATGTGACAATTTTAGAGTGTTGAAGGGTACTTTTCTAGTGTTTGTCTATGGAAAAGAAATACATGTATTAAAGGCCTGGATCTCCAAAGATGAAGTGGTTGGGAGGAATATGTGTAGATTTTTTGTAGAGGCCATCGACTTAGTGACACTATTATCAGCTAACCCTGGGAACCAGAAAGGTGACAGTAATGCAAGCATTTCTCTTAGCCTGGTTTCCAAAGAAACTAATCTCATTGCTGCACAGATGAGTTTAGAAGTCCAGCATCATCTCCCTTCTCAATAACTTTCAAACTTGCTTTTCAGTTTCAACCAGATTTGACAGACTGCTGAAGACCTCAAAGACACTGCATTTCCTCTCATTTCATTACTGAGGGAAAGATATTGAGCCTGAGCTCAAATTGTACTATTTCCCAGAGGATCCATATGGAGACCAAAGGGATGCTCTGCCTGTCTTCAAGGCCTCCAGTGATCTGTGTTTCATGGCTGACTTTCAGCAGCTCAATGCACAGGGTCAGTAACAAATGAAGGAACCTCTTCTCTGTCAACAGCTGACTCCTAAGAAGCTTATATTGAATTTACTGCTAATAAAAAAGCCACCTTGGCTAACTGAAGTTTTCCTATTACTCCTTTCACCTCAAGAGGGTTCTCTTATCTCTACTGACATGGTGAGTTCATGCTGCAGCCTTCATGAAATTCAGCTACCTACAAGACACAAAAACACTGAAAACTGGGCTCCACTGCTTATGGAACTATTTCTTGAATATTTTTTGTCAAAGTAATACTTTCTCTACAGCTGTTACCAAGCACAACTTTAGTGTGCACTATCCATCACAGCTCTTTTTCCCACTGCTGTTTTATATGATGGGCACATTGTCCATTCCAACCCAGCAGAAATGATCCCATCATACTCTTCCATGGCACAATTTGCTCATGAAAGGGAAAAACAAACAAACATGAAAACCCAAACCAAAACCTGACAGTAGAATTCATTGCTATAATTTAGGGAGATTTCAGCAAAATTAATGAGGTGCCATTACCAAGGGAACATGGGCTGTTTTCTGCATAATTACTACTATTTATATAACCATCAGATCCAATGTATTATTTTCCCACACTCGAAAGAAGAACCAGGCTCCTTTGTGTTGGTGTGCATAATGCATAATACATTTTGGTGTCTAGGCAAACCCATAGGAAATGAATAGGCACCAGTTTAAAGTCACAGAGCAGCTGCCTGTTTGCTTTCACAAGAGCATGGCGTGAAAATAAACCAGGATATGAACTAATAGTCTATTTGTTTTATTATAATATCCTGTGTTATTAATTGACAACATCTGTGAGGCAAGTTGTGCAACACCCACTGCTGTAATGAAACATCTCCAAGTGAATTGAATGTATAGGATCCTAAAAAGAGGCAGATATGGCATCAAGAAAAAAAAAATCACATCTCTGTCTGCTCCTACAAGGGGAGTTAGTTTCTTGTTCAGCTGTTTACAGCATCAATGTCTGCTCTTGGGTAATGCCCTTATAGGTACTTTTAGATTTAATCATACTACTTAATACATATCAATGGAGGGATGAACTGCTTGTAAGTCCAAGAGCAAAACTGATGCTTTAAAAAAAATGCTTTAAATAAAGAAGATCAAATTTTGTGGGCATGGGTGTATGTGCATATGTGCACGTGTTTATGTGTGTATGTGTCAGAATATGTTTTACCTTTTCAGAATAAATCTGTGGGTGGAAATGAAAACATCTACTTACTCTCACTGACAGAATAATCACCTCCATGAATCAAAGCCAAGTTATTGCCAGGGTTTGTTCCTATGATGCTGACAAAATGCATTCCCATTTACCACACTGATATTAGTGCAAACAACTCCCAGTTGTTTTATTCTGCCAGTGGAAGTGAGAGAAATGCAACTTCATCTTAAAAATGAGTAACTGCAGGAGGCTTTCTATTGACTTTTGTCTGTTAGGGGTCAAGGGGGTCAGGGCAGGGAGAAAGCAACACTACTTGAAGAATACAGAGTATGTCAAGACCATTGAACCTTAATGAATTTGGATCTGATACACAACACTGCAACATCATCAGTTTCCAGTGACCTTAATGGACTTTCCCTGGTCTGATTTAGAACAATTACTTTAAATGGCACTAGTCAGGCCAAACTGAGCCAACAGGAATAAGATATAGATTTCTCTTTCACTTTATGCCCTCTCTGCCCTACCCAGGAAGGCTCCAGCTCCTCAGTGATGTGGTGTGTCTTGCATAATTTGCCCTCACCCTATTTTATTCAATTTGAATCTGTTTATGAAATAACTGAACCATCAGTTTGTCCTTGGCCTGGAAAAAGAAAAAAAAAAAAAGTGCCTTTTTCTCTGTATGACTACTGATAATAGGGCTTAAATATAAATATCCCCTTCCCAGTTTGTAGCTGTGAGTGTCTGTTGCTCTGTAGTAGCTAAATTTCACGCTTCATAGGAGATAAACTGACACAGGAATTGAAAAGAGGTCGCTGATGTTAGGAAATTGTCTCTATTGCTCTAGCTAAAGGTCTTGTCAATATAACCTGAAATCACTGTCACGGCCTTGATTTCCACAAGAGACATCTTGCAGTACCCACAGAAGTATCACCTTATTTCTGCTTCTAGGCCATTCAGGAGTGTACCTTTTATCCTGTGGTATGCTATATAATAGCAAATGCAGTGATGATTTGCCAGTGGAAAAATACTTCCTTGTAGAGTCTTGCATGGTGATGCCAGAAATGTCTTGGGTGGTTTAGTTCTCTCTTCCTACTCACAGAAATAGGGAATATAGAAATTTTGGCTGGTGGTGAGAACCATCACCACTAGGCAAACACCTGAAATCCTCTGCCCAGCAATGTAAGAAAGCCTTTCTTATAAATGGAAAACAGAGATTTATTTTTTTTTTTTGTGATTTTGTAAACTTCATGGCTGGGACAATGTAATTCACTGCAAACTATTGAAAATCATCACCTGCAGAAAACACTGTGTTAAAAGCTGGAAGTAAGAAGGACTTGCAACAGCTGCAGGCAATGCATCATTGACCTGGACAATGTGGACAAGCCAATGCACAGTGTTGATAGGCAATAACTCATCACATGATTTAGTGACATTTCACTAAAAGCCTCTTCAGTCAGGAGGGAGTATCTTGGTCCAGCTATTTTACTGAAAGGCATTTGCAGCACTGAGCTCATTGATTAGATGTTAAGATATTATCTGAATCCATTTGCTTTAGCTGCTTATAAATGAATAAATTAATTGGTATGAGGTGGCAGGATTTGATGATAATTAATGGTATTCTGAAGATGCAGAAAATATGTCAGTTTTTGTATTTATTTAGAACAAATGATGTGTATTAAGATGTTTACTTTCCGTTTGCCAGAAGCAATGAAAAAAACATGCATTTGGCAAAGAAAATAACTCCTCCATGCCTTCCAATGGTTTGTTTGATTTGGGAGACTTGCATAATATCAGTTACTATGTATGGATACACACCTGCAAAATATCCATATCTGTTGTTTATGCATTTGAAGTTCTTGTGCATATGGATTTTCTGAGTGGTCCCTAAATAAACTTCCCACCTAAATAAAATTCAATAGAAATTACCATAAAGCATGCAGAATTTAAAACAGTGCAAAAAAAAATCTCTATGTCTCTGTGAACTTCCTTCTAGTGAAAAGCCTATTTTATCAAGGTAACATTGAAGGCCTATTTTAACATCAGGTAACTGAATTTTTCCCCTTGCACAATCTTATTTCCATGTATTTTGTAGTAGTGCAAAAACAGGGGCTTGCCTCTAAAGAGAGATGAAAATGAATTGAATTCCCATCGAGAAATGAGGAGAATAATGATGATTATGAATAATGATGACAACATCATGTCTTAAGCATATTGTTCCCGTATATGATCTCATACTGCAGTCTCTTTCTCCTGAAATATACTTGCCTTGCATTATTTTGCTTTTTTAATCTAGATTTGTCTGTAGTTGCAGAATAAAAACTGTATTTTGTTTTCTTCTGCTTGCCTGTCCTGCTTTAGGCAGATGAGTGCAGTCAGGTGTTACAGCTCCTTCAGCTGTGAGAAACAGAAACAACATCTGCACTGCTGCACTGCCCTGAATTTGCTTAAAATACATAACATTTTTAAATCAAAGAGTAATTGCTCAGGTTTGTTATAGATAACAAACATTGGTTACTTCAACCCACACATCTGCACTTCAAGATGTCAAGAAAAATAAACAGGATAAAACTTACCAGGATTCATCTGATAAGTCTTTATACCTCTTACCTTGTTTTCTAGGCACAAGAAATTTGTAGCTGTTGCATATCACTTAATAAATCAACTTTAGACTCGATGGCTTTTGTGCCATTTTACACATTCCACTCCTGTAATGTGGTCTTTGTTTCAAAGCCTCCCTGCCCATTCTGGTCTATTTGCTAACGTTCATACCTCCAGTTGCCATAGCACTTAAAACCAGAGGTATTGGGAAGGTGTCCTAATTAGAGAAACACATGCTCCCTGCAGTAAGGTTGGCTTTTGAGCTACTGTGTTTTGCTGGTCAGTAATGGGGTTTGTTTTCACACTGTGAGCAGAAAAACAGTGCAGAGGAGAGGGCGTTGGATGCTCACACATGGCCAAGCTGCACAAGGGTTGCTGAATCAGAATGACAGTGTTTGATCCTTGGGCATGGAGAGGCAACATGATCTCCATGGTCCCACTAGATGCTTGAGGCCAAGATTTCACTCAGGACACTGGAAAACAAGGATTAAGACTGTGCTAAAGGTCCCCATTTTCAGATTTTACAGAGGGCATGTGGAGGTCTACAGGGCACAGGTATTCTTGGCAGTGAATGGGAACACATACAATCAAATGCAAGCCTGTTTTTTCTGGGCTTTTTTTTTCACTGCTTTGAGCCTATTCAGCCTCACACAGAGCAAAGCCCTTACCCAGAGCAGATAGCACTTAGCCCAAGCTGACAGGCTTGTAGCTCTCACCTCTGGAGTCCAGTGCAGGGCCACCAAGATGCTGAAGGGAGTGGAGCATCTCCCTGCTGAGGAGAGGCTGAGAGAGCTGGGGCTCTTTAGATCTGACAGAGCCATCTCTCCATCATTGTGGGACAGGGACTAGATGGCCTCTTAAATTTCTCTTTTGCAGGTGATTCCCTCTCCAATTGCTCCATAGCAGTATTCCCAAGTGGTTTTCCAAGAGAGCAGCCTGATCCATTACAACAGCAAAGCAAAATAGGGAAAACAAATTGAAGACAGTGGTGCTCTGAGGTAAAAATGAACAAACTCTTAACTCAGGGATCATAAATAGCCCTTGTGGAATCTTCAACAGTTTTGGATTACTTTTCTGTAAGCAAAAAAGTTAATAAGCAGTTAAGTGGCCTTCCCATCATACCAAATGAGAGGTAAGGGACTGCACATACAGGGCTGCGCATGTGCTGCTGTGCTCAAAGCCTTAGAGAACACTCTAATTTTCTCTGATAAAATACCAAGTTTTGCAAGTTTTAATATGTCATTTTAGCTTTTTCGTGCTAGGTTTTCATGTGGATGCTGAATGGCTCATTACAGAATGGGTTATGCATTTCTATGCAGGGATTATTGAACAATTTCATAGCAATTATTAGGAGTGGGAGAAAATCATCAATATAGGTTGACAACTGTGTCTAAAGAAAAATGTTCACCTTATATAGGCAGGGTGCAATAATGAGATAGAGTTCCAAGAATGCTAATATAATAGTCTACTGGAACATAAATTGGGATCTGGTATTTATTAGATGATATAGCCTGAAAATGGATTTCAGATAGGCAAAAAAATACAATTCTGCAAAGGAATTATCTGTATTTGAATGGACAGCTTATTTTTCATACAATACTAGTTCACAAAGGCTAGATTTGTTGCTGTGGGTGAAAAGGAATTGCTGAATCTAATATATAATTTTAACACATATATATGTTGAAATTTCTACAGTAGGTAGTTTTGATGCTCTTGGTATGGTTGGAAGACCAGGTATAGCCTAGAACTACACCAGAATGAAGGTAATTACTTTTCCCTACTGCCAGTAAAAATCAACCACCCAAGGAGAAGGGAATCAAACATTACCAACTTAGTGACAGAGAAGGCTTGAAGGGGTATGAAATTAATTCATTTTCCCTATCACCATACCGTAAATGAAGGAGATGTAACAGAACATGAGTTTAATGTGCCTAAAGCTATTCCCATTGCAGTGATCCGAATACTTTCTGATAACTTCACAGGGTTTTTTTCTCAGCCTACACAAATTCTTTGCACCAGTTGGTGCAAATATTTTCTGAAGAACAAATAATAATAAAAAATATGTAAAGACACATAGGCTGATTTCTGAGTACAAGCATCTGTCCTTCCTGAAGAAATGTGACAGTTTGAAGAATAGGATGATTATATTATTTGTGAAATCTATAACTGTAATGCTGTGGCCAGTAAAAATACTGTTCAAAATTGATGAAAGGTAAAGGTTTATTAGTGAACCTTGAGATACATCATGAATACCAAGGAACTGAGTCTGTAATAACCAAGGTAATAATTGCTTTTTTTACCAAAACAATACATTCTGTTGTCATGTTTTGCTTATTGACCATGACTTTTCTACCTATATTTATTTTGTTATTATTCTGTCATTAGAAAAAATATAACAAACATACCCCTAATGTTCTTAGATGATGTAGCTGTAGCTTGATGCTAAGGCTGCTGCTAAGAGGAAGCAAGGTATCCCTTTTTGATATCTTTATAGATATAATAAAATATTATAGATATCATAAAATATCTTTAAGATATAAAGACAAAGTATTTTTTTCCCAATATTGTTACCTCCCAGTAAAGACATTATTGTACACATAATTTGTGCTTAATTGTATTTCTCAAATAACAGATTAAATTGTGCATTGTCACTAATTGTGTCTGTGCTTTGATCTCAGTGAATTACCTGATGTAACAGTCAGCAGGCTAAGTTTTCAAGAAAATTCTATTTGAATCTAGTAGAAAAATAAAGTACATTCTGTACTTACATATTTTCTTACTAATATGAGAAAGATAAAAGTTTTCAACAGACATGTACTCAGCAGAGATTAAAGAACAGAAGGATAGTCTGAAATCTCCTGGTCATCTTAATATTACAGGTTCTTGAAAGGAATCTAGCAGATGAAAGAAGATTGCTTTCAGAAACACAACTCTTCCCTCTCCCAGCTTTTTCAATGAGATGAATTATTTTTTATTTGAATTTTTCCTCATGGGGACAGATGAGGACATATCATCTTAAGTTAAATTGAGATAGCTGCAGTAGGAAAAGGACTACATGGTAAGAGTTTGCTTTTGCTTTGCCACATGACATCCCAGTGAAGAGATCCTGCAGACTAGAGTTATCTTATGATAATGTGACTTAGCTTGTCTCTTCCACATTTACACTCCCAGAGGAAGAAAACCACAGACTGAGTCCCAGAGAGTGACTAACAAGGCTGGGCAGAATGTTATTATGAACATATTATGGGATGTTTAGGCAAATATGCTCTGTCTCCTGACACCCTGCCCCTTGAGTGATATCAGCAGCTAGGCTGACACTGCTCCCCACCTCTCCCCTTGAGTGACATGGGTGGCATATACTGGGTGCTGCCCATGTGATCTATATAAGGCATAATTGTGGGCACAAGATGACAACAGTGGTGCAAGTTCTATAAAAGTAGTTCTAAAGTGGTTGATTACTAGTGACCAGAGGAATGCAACAGCCTTGGGAACTGGGCAAAACAGGGGTAACAGAGGGGAAACAAGCATCCAACATACATCAAATGTATTGTATGCAGAGAAAATAGATCTAAAGAGGAATGAAGGCCAATGAAGAAAGAGTAAATAAGCAGTCTGTGTTAGCTAACATGTACTCATAAACACCATTAACAATGCCAGATTCCCCCCAGGAAGGAGGAAAGATGTTGAGAACATGTCACAATTCCAATTCCTTTTTGGGAAGGATGGTGCTACAGAATTTCAGAACCAGAAGGGCAGGAGAGAGGCCAGCAATACACCACATGAAGGATGGGTATGAGGGAGTACAATTTTAACTGTATTATTAATTAGGCTTTTCCTGTAATCATTATCCAATTTGGACAGTAACTTTCAGTATCATTTGAACTGGACTAGTAATGACTCTTTGATTAGACTTTTGCAACTTAAATTAGACTAATAACACATTTTGGCTTTACATATAAGATGAGTTCCTTTAGCCCACAGAAGCTGTGTGCTGTATTTTGTCTCGAGGCTTAGTTTCAATTTGGATGCACTGCATGGCATATCTTCTATGTGCTACAGACAATATTTGGAGTCTGAAATTGGGCATTCCCTGCCTGTCTTAGGAAATGCAATAGAAGCTGATGCTCATTGGTATTCAGCAACACTTCTGTAGTAATTTCTATGAAACAGTTTTTTCTAGCCATCAGAAAATTTCCGTCGTGACAAATATATCAGATTTGGCATTAATGCATCAGTTATGGTGCTGTGAAGAAAGGGGTGCCTTTTCCTATTGGAAAGCAAGGGAGTTACTGCTCCCTTCCCTCCCTGCAGGCTTCTGGTCACATTGAAAATGAAAATATGGTCCCTGATGATTTGAATCTGTTGGAGTGAACGATTCTTCTCTCAATGTTGTACTTTTTCTGCTTCCCTGTGTTTGTTATCAATCAATCTGCCTTCCAGTGAAAGACCCAATGTGAAAAGATGCCCTTCTGTGTTTTGTTTGAAGGCCTCTCAGCCTCCTGCAAATGAAACGGAGAAAAAGAAAAGCATTTGAGCTTCACAGACTTTCAGTCAGATGTAGAGATTTCTGCAAAGAAAAGCAAAGCAATTTAATCTAGAGGAGACTGAGTTTCTGAAAGAAGATTGCAAGGCTTATGCATATCGGGTAAATTCCTGCTCTGACAGTTCTGAGGATAAGAAAGACACAGACGGGAAGGCATGAAAGAGCCTCTATAAATAGCAGCTCAAAATCTTATCAGCATAATGCCAGCAGCAGGGTGATACTAGAGCAGGAAGGATGCTGGCATCTCCAGCTGTGGGAGTCAGGGTGCCAGGTGAAATCCTCACCCAGCTCGCAGATAGCATCAGAATGAATGGAACTAGGAGCTGTGGCTCTGCATCTGGAGCTTGTGCTTGGGCTCAAGACCATCCAAGGACAGTATATGAGGCTCTGGACAATATTTCCATTCACTGAACATCTTGCAAGCTTACACACAGCCTACAGCTATTCCAGGGAAAGCCTGTAAATTCTGTCCCTGCTCTTTTTTGTATAGTTAAAAGTTGAAACTGTGGATTTTCCTAATGAAGAAAAATAACCTGAAGCTTTTCACTGATTCTTTTTAACATTTCTGTCTTAGAAGTTATGTGTTATTATGAGAAAATAAAATAGAAAATGGCAAACCAAATTCCTTTCAGATCCATGTGCTTCCACTGGATATTTTTTGCTTCTTCAGTTCTTCTTCAGGAAAAATAGTTGAGAGAACTGTCAACATCTTCATTCACAATAAAGGCAGAAGAAAGATGAACTGTATTCCTTGTCTGAATTCTAGTTTACCTAGTTTTCTTCTAGCTTAAAATACATACATAATTCTGACACGTTTTCATGTTCACATTATGTCATTTGTGTTTACAAGGTTGTATTTTATTTCCTTTCTGCCATACACATGCATCTGAAAGCACCTGGAATGTGAGTCTGAATAACTTTTATAGAACAACTAAAACCAGAAAAGGAGCATAGCTTTATGTAAGAATGGGGGGAAAAAATGTCAAAAATGTCCTTAGTATTGCTCTCCAATAGTCAAGGGTTCTCACTTCATCAGCAGGTGTTGATGACATTTATGTTTCAAACTGTATGTCTGCAAAACATCAAAGGGGGAAAACATCTTTGTGTGTGTCTAAAACTTGAGAAAACATTAAAAGGGGAACTCCTTGCCTGTCAAGTTGTAGTTCCTTTTCTGTCCAGTTTTTGTTGGTGTGATTAAAGAAACAGCTGGGGAAGAGTGCTGCTCTTGACTTGCTGTTGCTCATTATTAGTGGTGTGAGCCTGTGGCAATTCAATCTTCAGTTGAATTGTTGCTGTACAAGTATTCTGTTATTTGTTCTCTGCTGATTAAAAGATTTCTTTTCATGATAAGTATTCAATTTGCTGTTACTTGAGGTAAATTTCAGACTTTATGAAGATTGGATGAGAGCCAAGTAGA
Source organism: Ceyx melanurus (assembly GCA_024611195.1). Lineage (NCBI taxonomy): Eukaryota > Metazoa > Chordata > Aves > Coraciiformes > Alcedinidae > Ceyx > Ceyx melanurus. Next base: position 29,032 of record JANHGL010018245.1, read on the forward strand.
TAATGAAAGGTGAGTTTGTCAAATAAGGAAAATATCATTACTGTCTGAAATTTTAGATAGAGCCAGCAGTAAATTAATTGACAATCTATCAAAAGGATGGCAAAGACTTTTATCCCAAGCAGCATAAAACCAAGATAAATTTGGACATTCCACATGGCATTAGCAGACTTCTCAGATACCCACAGCCCTTCTGACATGTGGCTGCTGGCACCATAGATGACAGGGATATGCAGAGATGCCCTCACCAGCCTAAGATCTTGGTTTGCAAGGCAATGGCACGGCTCCCCCACATGCAGAATCCTCCAGGCTTATTGCTTAATCCCCTAAAATTGTAATGAACAGTTAAAAGACCTGACAAAGAGGATGAAAGCTGTTCAGATAAGAGCAGTTCCTAAATTCCTGCACTCAGAAGTATTTTTTGGAGTGTGTTCAGAGGCTGCATGAGAACTTAGTGCCTCAGTGCAGACAATAGATTTAATGAGTCATCTTTCTGTGGATTATTGGAAAATGGAGAGTCTGGACATGTGTTGAATTGTCTTTGATCAGAAGAAGAAAAGAGGTTATAAATCCAAGCAGAGGTAGCCTGTGCAATAGGGTTTAACTGGAGGTACCATATTTCTTTCCTTAGTAAATGGAATTATAATAGTGATTGATCAGAGAGATAGAATCAGGAGATAGCTGTTTGGAACCATATTCTCACATCTTATAGAAACCATCAGATCCTCACTCTGAGAGAGGTGAAGTCTCTTCTTGCTTGTGGCAAGGACAGGATTTTCAGCTTTTACCATCATCTTACATTTCTTTCTCTCTATGTCCCATGGCTTCTCTCCCTCACTACATTTTCCATATATCCAAACTAATAAAAGCTATTGCTGTGGAATGCCATTCCAAGCCATCATTTATTTTTTTCTAGTGCCTTGCTTTGGGGAGAAGATTGGATTTCCACATTCTTTAGCCAAAACACAGGCTGCAGGGTTTTGTCCAGTAGATACTGTGGCCACACAGTGGTCTGCTTCCTGGTCTTTTGCTTCAGCACATCCTCCCTTTGAGACCTCACTTCAGAATTGGTGAGCCAAACACTTTATAGTTCATATTAGAGGAAAATAAAAACCTAAAACCACAATCAAACACCAGTTCTCCTAATGGAAAATTTGAATGATTTATTTGTCTTTGCTATCATATCTATACTAGCTCTCATAATTTCCCTGTATGTCCCAAAGAACAAATTTTAGTTTCTAAAATGCACTATGATCATCACAAATACAGATCTCTTCCACTTCTTACTCCCACTTGCCTCATCAGCAGTGATATTTTCTTCTGTGCTTTTCTCAGGAACATGGGCATTTTCTTCAAGCTTTAAACGAAATATTTATCATCCTGCAAAATCTCTTTTCTTATGTGTATCAAACCAATAACATAATAAAATTGTTCTCATGCTTCAAAGAAAATAAAGGACACTGATTTTTAGATTGTTATTCTTAACAGTTTTGCTGTTTCTTGATTTCTAGAGTGCTTTTTATTCCAAATTTCCACTCCCTTTTTTGCCTTCTCAGTGTTTCAGCACCAGACTACAATCATGTAGTTGGTTACCTATATACATATGTTTTGGACAATACATACTACAAGCCATAAAAACAACAGCAGTGCCCTAGACCATGGGGCAGAGCCATGGGAAAGTGATGAAGAGCCTCTTGAGAGACAAGTCCTGAAGAAGAGAAATGCAGTGAGCATCCAAGCAGGAAATATTTGGAAACCTCCACAGTGGATGTAGCTGACATGAAGCAGTCAGCCATGGCTGACCTCTCCCAGAGGCAAGCCACTATTTCTGGAGTAGGGGAGCTGCAATTTGGGTCACAGCACACTGTAGCCACAGGAGAAATGGCAGTTGCCCTGTGGGAAACACAACTCCAGGGACAGGCATGAAGGGCATCCACAAGCCATCAGTATACCATGCAGCAGGAAGGAAAGGACTGTGCAAGTGAAGATGTCTGGGTTTTTTTTTTGCTCTTCAGAGCCTGCCTTATCCAGCTACAACAATGTTTCAGAAATGACCAGATAGGGGGGTTCTTTCACTTTGGAAAACACTCTGAACTGGGATAATCCCCAGGGGTGCAAAAAGAAAAATAAAATCTGGCAGCTGAGTTCCTTTTGAAACCAGTCCTAAACTCCTTACCCAGCAAAACTGCCTCTTGAGATGAACACATAAAAACTCACGTTGTGTAGTTCATGAAGTGGATGTAATTTGTGTAGTATCAATTACAGCTAAGTTGTTCATGATGGGCTCAAAGCTGTTTGTGCTTCACAGGCTACCTGTCAGTTGCCATTAGTGAGGGTGGGACACATTGTGTTCAAAGCAGCTAATGGGAACAACCAGCTAACTTTCTTATCTGGCATGTTTTATTAAAAGAGAAGGGAAATGTAAGGAGAAGCACCATCCCCTGCATCACTATGTAAGGTGTAATCAGGAAATACACTCTCATTTTTTTTCTAATTTAGGGAAATCACTTTGATTTTGGGAGAAGGCAGCATAATAGAATCTGTTAATAATCAGCTCACCTGCCTTACAGTTGTTCAATAATCTGTTTTCCTGCTCTATAAAATTCATTTTAATTGCTACCTAATGAAAGAACTTTAATTTTCCTTACCTCCTGCAATGATTATGTATTTTTACTCCATACATCTCAATTTCATGCCTCAGTTCCACTGAACATTTTGCTATATTTTGTTTTGAACTATACCAGAATGGTCTGGAATACATTAAAAGTGATTAACAAGGGATGTCATTGCATCAGTCATGACATCACATAACTTGTACTCATCAGTTATATAAGGCTCAGTTCTATTGTCAGTGCTCAATTTAATTAGGCAAATTTACATCTATTAATGTAAGAAATGTGTTCTGAAGAAAAACATATGGCAGAAGTGCACGAGGAAGCTGTTTTGGTGGCCTTGTGAAATGGCCTCCTCACTTTCCTCTAAAGCTGTGTGGTGGTGGCTGATGCTTACCTGGCACACAGTCTCAACAGCATGAACTATGTTTGAGCTTAAATATGCCTCCCAGGTCCACAAAGGCATACAATAGTTTTGATCTGTATGCAGAATGAAACCCAAACCTTTCTCCACATTTTCCTTACACCATTATTTAGAACTGAACATCCATCCACCAGCGAAAGCTTTGCTTGCAGCAGTAAATATGGGGCAGAGAAACATCCTGAGAGTAACCACAGGGCTGATGGCAGAATGTGGACCTGCTCCAGAAAAAGGCTAAACCCCATTTTCCTCTAGTTCTAAGGTAGAAGCAAATAGAAGTCAATTCTCTGGCAACTGCAGAAAGTCCTTGACCAAAAACCATGGGGTCCATATTGAAATACATAGAGGCTCTCCAGTGCAGATGTTAGCATGTGGTGGTGATCTTGCAGAAAGCCTTGTTTCATCACATACTGCCAAGAGAAAATGCTTTTAAAGTGTACATCATCTAGGCACTGAGCAATTGGGGCTTTCCTGCCTAAGTGATCTCCCAAACAAATAAATGGAGACAAATTAATTATTCTAAGTATGAAAAATTAGCATTAATCCTGTGTAATTCTAACTCTGGAATGAATCAGTGAAAGGAATTAAATTATTCTTGCACATAATTGCTTGGATTTATTGCTGTTACATAGTAAATTTGTCAGTTTTCTCTTTATTGTTTTTTAAAATGATTGTATGTGTTTCTCTAATTCTTTGGAAGGCATAAATAAGATAAATACTTGGAAATGGAGACTACTTGGCAACATGTTTTTGGAAGGGAGTTACACAAGCTGCTGCAAGTTCAGCAAATTCATTGTGTATGGGACAAAAAGATCTTTAAGATGCTGGAAAGAAAGAATCCATTCCATTTCTTCTGAACTTGGCTTCAAGTTTGAACCCTTTGATCTTATTCTTTACTTTTCTATTTTCTTCTTTGATCATGAGCCACAGACAGATGTGCCTGCATTCCTTGCAGAAGTCTAGTGGTCGTCACCCATATCAGGAGTGAATCCAATTCCCAGTGTTGCTGCAATGAGCTGAAATAACACACACTGCTGACAAAGCTGCCCTGGCCAACTGCTGTCATGTAGGGCACCCTTTAATCACATCTCACGTGTGAAACCAACTGATTTATGTTGGCAAATGGAAGAAAAAAAAAAAAAAATTAGTTCTCTGAGTGCCAAAAAGTTTGGATTAATTTTTCCAGGCTCCTGGGGAGAGAGTTTAGGAAATGTTTCAGTGACACATCCTTTAAACTGGGTAACAGCCCTTGATGATGTTTATCAGTTCCTGGAGAAAGTGTAACACTGGGGACTCTTTGGGCTTCAATTAACTGTCAATTTTTGTGGAATATGTTCCTCATTGTTTTCTAGACATTAAAAAAAAAACCCCAAACCAAACAAACCAAAACAGACCCTAGTAAAATATATGGAATTTCATATGTACTGTGCACACAGTGGCTGCTTTTCCTTTTATTTTATTATTTACTCATATTACAATGAGGTTCAGAGCAAAGATTTTGTTTGTGGTTTCCTGAACTGATTTAAGTCCTGGCATTTTCTCAGTGCAGCTTCTTTACCAGAAATTTGAGTGTCATGTGTGAATTAAAGAGCTAGGTGAGACAATTGTAAAGGAAGAGGATGGAAGGAAGTTTTGCGTTGAGTGATTTTGCACTGACTTTTCAGAGCACTACAAAAAAAGGTTGTGTCAGAACTGTGCTGCTGCTTATAATGACCATCTTTTAAGACTGATGCCTCAATATAAAAAAAAAGGTGAAAATTACATAAAGTCTTACCAATATAACAAGGTAAAGATTTGACCTGACAATTTAATGGACCTGGTAAAACCCCAAACCAAGACCACTTTCTGCTTGTGTTGTGGTGGCCCCTGCACCCATCTCTCACCCATCTTGCAGGCTGTGCAAGCCCTGTGGGAGTGAGCAGGTAAAAGGTTGCTCTCAGCAGTGGGGTGGCTAAAGGACAAGATCAGGAACAAGCCACACATGCTTTTCTTCTCTGCTGTATACAGAGAGAAAATAGCAGCCTAGATGATTATGGCCCATAACTCTTTTTTTTGTTCCTTCTGACTCAGCTGTGTATCAGCCACCAGGGAAAAACCTGCAATTTCCTTTCAGGTATGGATTATTCTTCTTTCTGCCAGTGGCAGCATACCAAAATGAAAGCAACTTTAAGAGAATCAATATTTTTGTGGGTGTTTGAAATACAGGAACATAATAATGATGAGATAATGGTGACTGCTGCTGAAGTTGTGGTGGAGAGGTTCTTTCTGGTTCTGCCTTAGACCCCAAAAAACCCAGACAAAGAACAAAATGGGAGCATGTGTTCTTATTAGGAACTTGACTTTTCTGCAAGTTGGTGACTATGATATCTATTCTTTACAGAAAAGGGTGAGAAGAAATTGCAGGGTTTGATCTAGAGGCTACTGAAGTCAGTAAGAATTTTTTTACTGACTCCAGCAAAGTCAGCATCAGGACCATCTGCACCATGCAGTGTGAGCTGGGCTATGCTTTTACTTCTAAAACATAAGCTATTGTAACTGATTCAGATGGAGGAATATTAAAGGAACAGTAGACACTGCTTCCTATGGCTTTAGTCCTGTTTCTTCACCCACATGGCCTCCTTGCCCACCCACAGCCACTGCCAGATTGGAGTTCTGTGCTGGTTGTGGTTGGTATAACAATTTTCTTTATAGTAACTGACATGGGGCTGATATGTTTTGGATTTTTGCTAGAAACAGTGATGATAATACAGGGGTGTTTTCATTATTCCTGAGCAGTGCTCATGCAGAGTCAAAGCCTTTTCATCTCCTCACACAACCCTACCAGCAAGTAGACTGGTGGTGCACATGAATTTGGGAGGAGATGCAGCTGGGACAGTTGACCCAAACTGACCAAAGGGATATTTCATACCATATGACATCATGCTCTCATTATAAAGCTGGGGAAAGAATTGGGGAACATTTAGGATGATCACATTTTTCTTCCCAAGTGACCATTACATGTGATGGAACCCAGCTTTCCTAGACATGGCTGAACACCTGCCTGCTGATGGGGAGTGGTGAATTAATTTATTGTTTTGCTTGGTTCATTTACGTATGTTTGTATACTTGGCTTTTGCTTTATCTATTAAACTGTCTATATTTCAACCATGAGTTTTTCTCACTTTCACCATTCTGATTGTCTCCCTCATCCCTTTGTGGGGGAGTGTGTGTGTGGGTTTTAGTTAATCCCAGCTGGGGTTAAACCATGACAATTGCTACAACAATCCCTAATCCCTAACAGTCCCAGATAAAAATTCTGGTTATTTCAGCAGCTGGGGATGCAGCACCTTAACAATACTAAGAAGTGATTTTCTTTGTGCTAAAAGGCACAGGTGCTGAAAGAGTGAATGCTGCATGCTCTGATAGAAATAAACCTGGGTCTCACTGTTCTCCTTACCCATTGCATAAATTATGTAACAGCAGTTATGTCAAATGTTTGAGGCATGCCAGTGTTAATGAATGCACAGCGGAGTTTTACACTAATTAATTTGTCTTGTCAGATTATGACAAAATATTTTCCAGTGAAAGTTGCCAAGTCACAACCCCTGATAAGCAACCAGACAGCAATTAACAAGATACTTCAATGATTTTACTGCAATTCCTCATCTGCAACTTCAACATAAAAACATGGAGTGTAATAATACACTAGACAAGTTAAAAACCAGAAAAGGATTTTGAAAGCACTTAGAAGTGTCTAAACAATTGTTACATAAAAAAATAAAATAAATATTAAATAGAAATGGGTAGTAAATTTTGTAAAATATTTACAAAACAAGAACCTACTTTTCAAGCAGTGACTATCCCAGTGCAAGGCAGAAATAAAGCAATAGATCTGGCAAATGGATTCGAAGCTTCAAACATTGAGGATAGGAAAAAGAAATGTATCTTTCCTTACTGTGTACTTCATCACCTGTTTCTTTTACTTGGTGATATTAAGAAAACATAAACGTTGTTTGCCAGAGCTCTTTCATATAAATGTCAAATATTTTCTGTCTCATTATTTTCCTTCCAGAACTTCTGGTCTGGAAAATCAATTAATCTCATGCTTTTATCTGGAAGGATAATCTTGGAGGATGAAATGTGATTATTCTGAAGTTCAGATTCAGACCTATACATCTCTACCTTTATTTTCATTTCCTCATCCCATTCTCCACTATTCATGTTATTTTACTGCATACAGCTTTTCCTCTTTTTGTGTACAATGACTTTTTTTTTTTTTTTTAGCATAAAGAAAATTTGCAGCTTATTTTCAAGGGGAGCATAGATTTGCCTCCCATCAGCTTCTGGCACAGACCACATAGAATTAATCTGCAGAAGCTGCTGCTGACCTTGTATATCCAAACAACACACAGTTCAGTAGCCATAGGGAGATCTTCATAATGCTAGCACATAAATCAATATGTAAAATTTAAAGATTGACCAGATGTCAAAACATATATTAAGACATGAGTCCCCGAGGCTGCCTGCATTGATGCAGTTCAGCATTGTCCTGATATTATTATAGTATCCTATAGGTAATAAAAAGACAAAGAGTGAAGCAGGATATTATGACAGATGCTTTGAGCAGAAACCACTGAGGTCAACAAGACTAATTATCTTTCATCATCTGCATTTTATTTGATGAGAGGTAGAAGAAAGTTGAAATTGAAAAGAAACTTCTTTTCCCCTTTTAATTAAACCATCTTCCCGGAGACAATTTCATGTACTGTGTCAGAGTAATGTTATTATCTCAAACAAGAGCTATATCAGATTTTACAGCCTTTACTCTTTTACAGACTTTATTCTGCTGTTACTAATGTGGTCTCAGTTGTTTTCAGGATGAAATGATAGACAAACCTCTTGTCCTCCAAAGGATCAGAGACAACTGCCCAAGCATATAGTTATTCAAGGAAGCATGTGTGAATGTGCTCAACTTTCAGTCACCTCTGGGATTAACAATACAGAAAATTCTCTAGATAAAGGGAAAATATGTTTTCCCTATCTGAGACTTAAAAAGATGGAGCTAGGAAAAATTATACTTTGCATGAATAAGGGCCAGATTTTGTCCCAATCTTCCTGGAAGATGGCACATAGCTGTGGCAAGGTGTCTGCAGTCTGTGCCAGATTTCATTCTCTGTTGGGTCTGTGCTGGCATTGAGCTCTGGGTTGGGTTTCCATCTTTCACAGAGTGCCCAAGGCTGGGTCAGATCCAAGTATCTCAGGTGGCTCCATGCAAGCATATGATGAGGCTCCATGGCTGATGTGCAAGTGGCTGGGAAATAAATACACCCTCAGGCTACACCTCGACAGCTTGGCAGCTTTAAAGTGTGTGCAACTAGCTTGTGCCTTTGTGTCTGATAAGATGTTAACTTGGTTTATCTGCCTTGTGCCATGCTGCCTCTTGTGGGCCCAAAACATTTGAAAAGGGGCATGCCAGGGAGGGGACTCCTGCTCTGCTCTCTTTGAAAGTGCCACAACATGGAAGGATATGGAAAAAGAAAAATTGAAATTGTGAACATTCAAATCATTATACTTTCTGAATGATTTCTGAATGACTTCTCTACTTTGGGACCAATAGCATCTGTTCAGTCAGTTTCAATATATGAGGATAGGTTCTGTCAGGACTTTTGCCTATTTCTGTTGCATAAAGATACTTATGAAATTTCCATTGGCCATGCTTCCCTGATTTTGTTTCATATTTAGAAGAAAATTATTTTACAATGCAATAGTGCTGTGGTCTCCCTTCAAAGATACATATGATGTATTTATCATACACAGCTGATAGCTCCAGAAAAGAGTAATTGCAACTGATTTTCTACACCTGAATTAACACTTTAAAGCCAGTAGATGCTTGAAATTGCTGTTACTATCTGACAGACCTACACACACACAGTATCTATAAATCTTTTTTGTGACTTGAAGTAGTCAGAGGCTTTCTCTGTACCAAGTACATAGCAACAGCATGCAGATGTGGGTGTACTAAAGGAGAATAAAATAGTATGAGAGTGCAGATGCCTATTCTCATTTTCCTTCTATGTTGACATCTTGTCTGATGTGTCATTGCTACCAGCAGCACTGTGGATGAATTCTGCTCTGAAAAGTATTCTGGATTTTTCTTCCAGTTGCCCTGGCACTTTTGTCCACTTTGTTATCCAGACAGCATGCTCCATGCTTTGCAGCCACTTGGCAAATAGCTTTGAGGATCAAAGGCAGCTCTGGTTACAGAGCAGCCTGGCAGTTTCAGATGGTTTGTGCTGTTGTCCAGTCTGGTTGGGGACCTGGGCAGCCTCCTCTTTCTGTGCATCTCACACCGAGGTGATGGAGATGGGGGACAGCTACTAGACCCAGGAAATTGCTTCATGTATTTGAACTGCCTTTTGTTCTTAGACAATTTGCTTTTCATTCACATCTTCAAATAGACTGGATGGTGATTCCCAATGTGTCAATGGCAAAGACCAGTGGCAAAAAAAAAAAAAGGCAAATAAACATTCAAAGGCTGCATACAAAAAAAGAAAAATCAAAAGAAAGTTTGAAAGTTTTTTCAAAAGAAACTAAAAATTAATCACCAGCATGATTATTAGAAAAAAAGCAAACCAAACCTCACAGATTTTCTCTCCCAAAGATAGAGTCTGCTTTACTCACAAGACACAGTCCACTACTCTATGATAGCTGATATTACTTATCTCTAAGATGCCAGAGGCTGTCAGTTATTTTCTGAACTGGGTTATGTACTGCAATATGTCATTGTACCAAAAATAATCTGAAAACTTCCATTCATCAACAAAGCATTTCAGAAGTTGCTTACCCTGGCAGAGACTGCAAATGTTTTATCTGCAAAAGTTATTTCTTTTTCAAGCATGAGCAAGCCTATGAAATGAAAGGTGAGTTTGTTCAAGGCATTGTCCAAAACAGGGAATCTAACACACACAGCTGTTCTACATAAGAGGTTTAGATCTTTGTTGCTTTGAGGAACAAATGCATACTAACCAGAGCCCTATTTCAAATCTTTTTATTTTTTGTTAGGCAAAATTTACAGACAACACATGGGATAGCAGCTCTGGTACCTTCACCCAAGATCTCAGCTGAGTCAAAATCAATCTAAAACACTTATTTTCTTTCTTCTTTTTTTCTAACTCTCCTCTTGGCACCAGTACATATTCTTTTCTTTAGAGGTTTTCCACCTCACTTTGATACACTTCACAGAAACTGGTGCTTATGTTTATGTAGCTACCAGTTTAGACTGCTGTGCTGGCTCCAAGTGTTTGCTCTGGTTAACCTGACCTTGCTGTCTGACTCAGCCCAGCTTTTTTTGAGGGGGTTCTGTGACTCCTGCTTGCAGGGGATGGAGGACTGTCACTAGGGTCTGAAGAGTGCTTCAAGAGGGTCTCACAAATGAGTGGAGAGGAACAATATGCTTGAGGAAATTCGAATTAAATTCTTGTTCATTTACCAAAGCAACTGTGGTTCCTATCATGCAATTGAGGAAAGAGTTGCAAGTAATGGATCACTCAATTTAGAGATTTTAACACTCAATATAACAAGTGCTCTGTTGACTCTTAGTCTCTTCTGACTTCTGTTTTAGCAGTTATTTCATCAGGAAACTTACATGAGATATTTCTCACTGCTTGTTTGTAAAGCATATCACTAAATTTCTTATATATTTTATTTTTTTCCAAGATACCAAACAAATAGTTTTCTCAGTGTTTGCTCCTAGTACACTGATAGTACTTACACTTCCCCCCCAGACAACAATTTTTCACAAGTACATTAAGTTCAGATCAATGTGAGTTTATGGGCATATATTCTCTGCAGCAGATCTTTCATTATGTTTATGTAGAAGGATGCCCCTGTGGATAGGGTGTGAGATTGGATGTCAGTAGAGCTGGTCAGTCCATCTTTCTTGTTATAATCCTTGAGTGAATGTTATTTCCAGGCTACCTACCCTGCAGACATCTAACCAGCTGGTTCATTCCCAGCTTAGCTTGTTAAGTGGTGTTTTGACAAAGCACTTGATTTCCCCACGGTACAAATCCCTTCTGAAGGCTCACATCTTATAAAAACTGGAATCTGAATGTTGACTCTAAAATGTTTATTTTCTTGTAAAAGTCGTTGGTCATTTCTTTTCCTTGCCTGTTGTGCTTCTGTATCCTACGGGGTTAGTGGTACTGCTGAGGCAGTCTCAAAGTGGGATGATCACTAATGCTGGATTTGACTTCATCTCCCATTATATAGATTGTTGTACATGAGGAAAGGGTACATTGGTTATATTTTGGGCTATAGCACACTCCAAGTCAAGAATGACCCATAAACCTGCTAGCCCGCAAGCCTCAGCATCTCTTGGTGAGAGTGGAGGCAGTAGGGATGGTAAAGAGCAATTTCCATTAGCTGGGACATTGGCTTCAGAAAGGAGAGGGCATCCTGCTGTCATCTGCACCCAACTATGGAGATGGGGCGAGGCCATGGCACATGAGGTTGCTGTTTTGCAAAACCCCAACACTGTCCTTTAATTTTTCACTTGTCCAAGTAATTCCATCAAGAGATATTAAAGCCAAAAAATAGCAAAGAAGCTGAGAAAGAAACATAAAACTGCTGAGATAAGGTCATTGTTTTGCATAAAACCAAATTTAAACCAGTAACTAAAGTCTAGGCAAGCAGGTCTGCAGATGTGACTAGGAGATGCTGCAGAGAAAGAGGAATGACCCTGTTCACTAGCTGCCTTAGTGTGGCTCTGAGGCAGCATTTGCTTTCATGTCTTCTTTTTTAGTGCATCTGTGAAACAGTCAAGTCCTGACACTTGTGCTTCTGCTCTGCACACCCTCACTGTCAGCCAGGTGCCTTTCTCTTTATAAACTTGGAATAAAATCTCACTTTGAATTTGTCAGTCACATCTGGAGGTTCTCAAAGATCTGGTAACTATTTTAGTGTGGAGCCCAGCTCACCTCTGTAGTTATACTTTATTACTTTGTAGATGGAAAAACTGATTGCATTCAGGTAACCTGCCTGGGCAAGATGTAATTTACTGATGTACCGTGACCAGTAAACCCACCCTTTAGTCCACCTGTTTATTCTTTGGAACTGTGCAGCAATATCCCCCACTTTCCTAACTGCCTCTCCCCATTTTGCATTGGCTGCTGAAGTGTGAGCACTGGTCTGTGTGATGAGGGAACTGCTCTGCACCACAGCTTTCCATCGATGTTTTGGCTCCATCTCACCCTGGAAAATAGGATTTGCATTGAGAGTGAGAACATTGTCATTTCTCCAGTCAAAACTGGAAGCTAGAATTTTCTCTTGGGGTGGGAAATTTGAGCTTTTCAGGCATAGAAGGAGTGTGTTAAAGGCACAATTATACCTACTAAGTCTGGAAATAGAACTGGGATTTCTGCAGTTTACTGAAGCTCTGAAGAGAAGATTGTTTAGTGGAAAAAACCATCACTGTTTATGTAGAAAACTATTTTAATCTTCTTAGTTCCTGTTAGGTTTGTTTAAAGCATTTCAATAAAACCTGAAAAATTCTACCCAATTCCCCTTTCATGATGCACAATGTAGATGATGCCAGGATTAATAAAGCCAGCATGCTACTATATTACAAAGCCTTAATATGACTGTTGTGGTTTATTGATATTGTTCAGTTCCAGTAAACTCCAGCCTATTCCCATAGTGTAAAGTCATGAGTCAGGTCTGCTTTGATCAAAAGAACTCTAATGTGTGCTAACAAAATGCATGTTTAAGCTGCTAAAGAACAGATTTACTTTTTTAGAATTGCTTGTTTCTGACAAATCACTGTGGTGATGTTTCAAAGACATAATGGGGTAATTTCTAGGAACATAACATATTTTTTAACAGTCCAGGAGTACTTTGCACACTTTACTGCTGTCTTTGCTGAAATGCAGCAGCAGCAAGTGATTTCTACTTCACAAATACATGCTAAACCAGAATGAGAGTCTCAAGGAGAAATATTTCAGAAGTTGAAAGGTGCAAGTCTTAGAAGTAATTTTGTCTCATAGTGGCAATCTTCTCCCTGTTGTTATGACAGCCTTCTCATTGCCTTTTTTGGGGGTCTACAGGATCCTGCAGAGCTCTTCTCTGACACCTTGCTGGGGAGAGGGAGGAGTGCTGCTGGGCAGAGCATATCACACACCTCATATGAATACTTGGAGATATTTTTCAGACAATATTGATTCACTTCTCAGTTCTTACTTGCACTACAGAGCGGGATAATATTAGGTCCACAAAGGTGGCAGTGGGGTACAGAGAAAACAAACTGGAAAGGTTCTGAATTGTCCTCTGACTGTGGAATACCCGCAGACACCATTGCTGTGGATGGCAATGGTTTGCCCACAGCTCTGTAAATCCTTTCTGGATGAGAGGTTTAGGACTTAGCATTGTATAAAGGCGAGACAGCAAAGATGAGGAAACATAATATACAGTCTGCTCATGGACAAGTTTTTTGCCTTAGGATCTGTTTTACTGTAGAGTGTGATTGAAGAGTTTGATCAGCTCCTAATGAGGGAAGCTTGGCTTTATTGTGCACTACAAAAAAGAATCAGCTTTACAGAGAAAAGGGAGGAAACAAGACACAGGAAGACTTCTGCACCTTAGAAATGCCTTACTAGAGGTGCAGTGCTAGAGTGCTGTGTGTGCATGCAGTAACAGCAAAGAAATCAGACCTGCAACCCAGTCATAGCAGGAAATAAGCACCTATAGGTATGACAACTTATTTCTCTGCTCTCAGTTCCTTCAATGTTTTGGTCTTGTGGGAGTGATACCCATGGAATATAGCATTTATTTTAACAGTTTCCACTTGATTAGTGTCTACTCCTTTTTTAAATAAAACAATGGAGAATAAGGAGGCACAATATTTCTGAAGGCAGCTAGAAAATTCCATTAATTGAAATAAAGATAATATAGTAATAATAGTCATCAGTTGGCCCTGGTGATGAGTAAGGATCATATGAGGCCATACAAATCAGCTCAAATATTTCAAAGACACAAATGGTTTAGTGAGCCCCAATCTGTGCAGGTTATGTGGGTCCTTATGGATCCCCATGGAGCCACAAATGACAATCCATGCTTTACTTCTAACCATGTGTGGATGCTTGTGGAACATTTGGTCCTAGTTCAGTGAAAAATGTAGTTGTCTCTTAATCCCAGAAAGCATCAGCTTGGTTCAGTGTTACTGTGTCCAGGACTAAACTTTGGCAGTAAAATAGCTGGAACTCTGCCACATGCTCTTTAAGCAGAGGCTGACATATGAGAAAGCCTCTTGAAGCTTTTCACTGGAGTCTTGCATTAAAGACTTTGCTTTCTAAGAAGTTGTCAAGACTCTGGGACATTTTGACTAAACTTTCTGAAGTGTCCTGGCTCTCATGCAGCTGGCTTCCAATAAATTGAAGCCTTGTTCCTGATTACAAATCATACCATAATGAGTGTGATGAGCTTTCTACTCTCAAATTACTTATTACTTCTTCTAAATGAGACACTAATTCATTACTGAAAGAGAAATACAATTAGTCATTCATTTATCGGTTGATTTTAACTCATGTACATATATAAATGTGTATGTTTCTATTTAAAACTTGTAATTTTTATATAATTTGTACTTGGCATCAAGTTGACTCTCCAGGATTGTTTTCTCAATAGGAAAATTATTTTCTTGGGAGACTGAAGTGATTCTTTGGACATTCAAGTGATTTACTCAGGGGATTATCATCACATTATTGTTTTTCTCATTCAGTTTCTCAAGAAGTTTGGACTGAAATACTCCCAATCCAGAGACCTTCTGCAGCATGGAGAGGAAATAGCTTCTGCTCACTCCCAGAGAAGCTGAAGCATCTGATAAGATGGAAGTGAGAGAGCTTTGCTCAAAAGCTGCATTTGGAAAGAAGTGAAAGCTTGATCAGTCACTCCCATAGCCACCCATTTGCTCTGTTTACACTGTGTTGCCTCTAATTTGACTATAAAGCTGCCTACTGTTGCTGCTGCTGAGGTGATCACAAGGGAATTTCTTATGCAGGATGTAATCAAATGTTTCCTTAGTTCTTCAAATTAATTAACCAGCTTCCTCCAATATCAGCATGGGAGCAGACAGCTTCCACCGCCACAGGGAGAATCCCATGCTGGCCTTTGCACTCTCCCTCTGCACTGAATGCTCCTTTGAGAGTTTCAGCTTGTCAAAGCAGTGTCTGCTGCTGCTGTCTCTGGGACTGGCTCACGTCTGGCTGCTGCTTCTGTCTCTGCCAGCCACTGAGAGGAGCAGGAGTTTTTTCTACCAGTGCTGCTCAAAGACCAAGAGAATTCACTGCTCCTTATTTTCTCACCCTGAGCATTTCAGTCACCCGTTCAGGGAACAGGGCCGGTACTATTCAGATGTATGTAGTCAGTAACAGCTCACAAAGAAGAGGTTACTGAAACAAGTGTCTTGAGAATAGTTTATTAAGTGAAAACATCTTAATGTTTGGCTTACTCTTCAGGACATTTATTTTTTTTCTGGCACATGAGGATCCGTTTGCAGCTGATTCACAAAAGGGAGATTCAATTAAACAGCCTATGTATTTAAAATTAATATTTCAGTATACTCCTGGCTGAAAATGTATCACTCTGCTAAATAAGTTTATATAAGAGATTAATGCAGGATGACTTTAATATGTAAAGTTCATCAAGTTCATTAATCTTTTCAGGGTAATGGCTTTCATTTCCTTGGGAGTTTGTCTGCAAGTTCACAAGTATCTTTCAGCTCCTGATTTCTTTTTCAACATCGTTGTGTTTTGAGGAACATATCACCATTTCTCAGGTTGAAGATGGCTCTCACATGAGCTGCTGTATTTCAATCACATGAATGTTTCCTGTATTTTCATATCTTATCACTACAGCTGAAGTAGCATAATTCCAGTTTTGCATTTTTACATAATTCACAATTTCATTTTGCACAGTAGCAGTTCCTCTGTTTTCCAGCACACTGTTAGCTGTGGCTGTTGCAAGAAAGCAGCAATATCACCATGATCCACAGCAGAAGTGAATATATTTACACAGTAGGTGGCTCATACTCTTAAATCTCAGGATTTAATCGGGTCGTTTTAAACTTAGGGCCAGAAATGTTTTAATTAGATTTACATTCTGTG
Organism: Ceyx melanurus; assembly: GCA_024611195.1. NCBI lineage: Eukaryota > Metazoa > Chordata > Aves > Coraciiformes > Alcedinidae > Ceyx > Ceyx melanurus. The sequence continues at coordinate 45,198 of JANHGL010018245.1, forward strand.
TAAAAGTAGCTTAAGACAGCTGCTGGAGAGTTTCAAAGCAGGCTGTCTGTCCTTACAAGAGCTGCCTGTGGTGCTACAGTCAGTGCCTTATAGTCAGTTCAGCATTGACCAACAATAAGCTGGGGCACAATCACTCTCAAAAGCAATACTGAGCAGAGTTTTAGGCAGGACTAAGTTTCCACAAGGGTAGCCTCTGTGGTTTGAAGTGAATACAGCTAGTGGCTGCAGTTCAAAAGACTGAAATTTTGTGAGTTAGTGAGCAAATGAATAAAAGGCAAGTAACAAGTTGTAAAGCAATTCTAATGCTCATCATTCATCTAACTAGTCCAGAGAGGTAAGGTTTTATGTCAGGGTGATAAACTAAATGGTACACTTGCCATTTGCCATAAAAAAAATTGTAGGCTGTGGCCTCTTTTAGTTGATTACCTGAGATTTCATAAGGTATGCTGTTTTATCAGTTTAGTTTGACTTCCATAATCATTATTTGAAGCAAATATATTGGAATATATGTAGAGTGGCTATGTTTGTAATATTCAGGACTACCTGCAAAGCATTGATCTTTCAATTATGTATGTATAAAATCTTTTCATACATAACTATGCCAATATGTTTGCATTGGATACACATGACCCAACCTAAGCTATTACATCCTCCCATCCAACCACCATTTAATAAAACAGTAACACTTATTCAATAGGTGGAAAAAGGGAAAAAAAAGTGCAGACAAGTTACAATTACTAGTAAAAGCCATCAAGATTTACAATTCCACATAAAAAGCAATTTTAACTTATAAATCAACTTATGTGTGAAGCTAGTGGACACTACCTAAGTTAATTTTCATAAAATGTCTCTTTGATAAAATTTCCCATCTATTATTCCCCTTGAAATATTATGTGTGCAGATGGAGGCTCTGAAAAAGAAAACACTGAAAGGAAAGAAATTTCTTAATATAAGACCACACTTTATTCTTCATGGCAAAATAAGAGAAAGTTTAAAACTGAAGTAGGACTAAAGCAGTAGGTCAGGAGTTTCTCTTCTCTCTCCCTGAGTCAGACCCTTTGGGAGGGAGCCTTTGCCTCCTGGCAGATTAAGACAGGGACAGAGATACCTCCCTGGCCTCCTCCCTTCCCAAGGCAAGACCAGGAAATATTTGCTGGTGGCAGCATCCTGCAATGGGACCTTACATAACAGAGACCATATCACAGTTCCCTCCAGTGCTTTATTAAACACTTTCCCTTGGCTGAGTGTCCTCCTCCTTTTGTTATTAGTGTCCTCTCAGTCACTTTGTGACTCCTAGGAGAGCACTACCAAATCTACCTAAGTGAATCTGGAACACAGTATTTATGTGACATGCTACCAAATGCCTTGCCATAATTTAAGTATGACACCCACCACTTTTTTTTGCTACCTACTAATTTTGTTAATCCATCCAGAAAGCAATCAAGGTGGTGTGACAAGCACTATCATGTGCTGTCCATCACTCACAATTTCATTACCTAGTGAAGGTCTAGTGATTTTTTGTTGTCACATTTACTCTAATCATTTAGAAGAAATGGAACTTAAGAGTTGATCATGAGTGTCAATTCATCTCTGTCAGAGACCCAGGCTTTACAGCATGTGAAAACCTTGCTGCCATTCACTGTTTGCAACAGGAGTGATAGCATTAATTGGAAGATAACTCTTCACTGATAATTTTCTGCCACCTCCAAAGTAAATATTGAAATACATTTCTCTTTGCTTGGCCTTGGCTTTTGTGTTCTCAGTATTTGATCATGGCTGGAGAACAAACACGTATGTCATTAATATTTCACCAAGAAGGTAAATTCAAATAAATTAAAAAGGATTCATACTAAGAGTTTTCAGTTGGGTGTGTAAGGAAAACTGTATCTCTTAATAAACTGTTTTTAACTATCTTTAAATGGTAATGCAACCCGTTTGGCCCTGAGGGGAGGTGGCAGGGCAGCTGGGATGGCATGTGGATGTTCAGATGCTTCTTGGAGAGAAAGTCTGGGGCATAAATATTCACCCTGAGGTGAGAAGGTTTGCAGATGACCCTTTATGGACAAAACAGAGAAAATTGGGTTATAGGAATAGCAGAGGTCTTTTTTTTTAATTTTATTTTTCCTTCCAGTTGTGGCAGCCCCATGATACAAGGGTGCAAATGCAGGAAGGTGAAGAGAGAAATTCAGTAAGGCAACTTTGTGATGTCTTCTCTGAACTGCCTTGCCCTCAGGGTTTCAAAGACTGGTGCACTTCCAATGACTTTAACTTCTCCACACTGGAACAGTCTGGTAGAGGACAGGAATGGTGATTTGCTCTGGGCTACAGAGGAAACTGCTGAGGGTGTTTGCTAATGTACTTTAAAAGGAAGATGTGGGATGAACAGATGTGGGATTTCAAGGACAGCTTTGCATTATCTGAGATAGCTCTGACTTGTAGCAGCCTCAGCTTCCTGGAAGCCTTCAGAGTTATCCCTCCAGGGGCTGATGAGATGTGCTCCCTTTGCCTGCTGTCATGCCTCCTCATGGCTAGAGGTGGACAGGTGTGAATCACCACATTATTTCATGGTTTGCTTGCTTTTTAATGCACTCATGATTTTTTTTTTCCAATAAAAAATCAGTCCTGTAATGCTTGTGTGAACCTCGATCCCTACAGCCTGCTTGCTTTGTGTTATTTACAATGAAACATCATACCATGTACACTTTTCTCCTTTCCAAGACACTCTGCTCCTCCAGTCATATTGTCTTCCTTAAAACCATCCATTTCCCTCTGGAGTGAAGCCTGTGCAGTGGGACTGCTGAAAATTAAGTGATGAGCTGAGGAGAGGCACAGAACTGACCACTGAGATAGAGGATGTGATGTAAAGGATGAGTCAGAGATAGAAAGAGGAATAAGTGTACTGAAGGGAGAGACAGATCAACACAGACACCAGACTAGATGAGAAGAAATACAGGAGGGGTGAAACCTGATTACCTGTACCCAACAGATAGGAAGGCTCTTGAATGAAAATGAAATATAGTCTGTAGCCTTCAAATATAGTCTGAAAACAAGCATTCCCTTCTGAAGTGACTACAAGACTTATTGAAAAGGTGCCTGATGTTTTAGCCAGAGTAAAACCCAGTCAGACTTCAAACTTAATCAGAGCTTTTAACTTGAGATCTCAGAAGAAAACTGAAAGCAAATAAAGGACTATAATAATCAGTAGACACAGTGGGTGGGTGAGGCTGGGGGATAATGGACATACATTTTTAAAGGCCATAGAGTGGTCCAGGCTTGTAGCCATAGTCATGTCAGTACATTTAAAGCTTTAAAACAATATATCTCTTCTTGTGGGAGAAGTGCTCTTCTTCCTGACATTTTACTTCCAGACATTCTCAGGTCTCAGGCTGAGAGGCAGACTAGTTATTCTTCTGATATTTTTTTTACTTGCTGTCACACAGAGTTTTCCAGTGAGCTGTCCAAAATGACTCTCACCATTTGTAGGCTCTTACTATGCGTCAAAGCTTTTCTTCCAATTTTCTTGCTTTTATCCCTGCTTGAAATAATTTGTCACTGCTGAAAAATCATTACTGCCACCACTCATTCACCTAGTTTTATTTGGCTTCCTCTGAAGTCTTTGAGCTGCTCCAGACCCTAGAAACTCCACTTTGAAATAAAAATAAGCCATGGGAATCCAGTAACAGCAATGGCAGAAAAAGCAGATCCTCTGAGATCCCCATTTCCATCCAGCACTGTGCAATAGGGGTCTTTTTTTGCACTTTGCTCACTAGCAAGGCTTCTAAAGCCAAGGAAATGAGACCTTATTGGCCTCTCTCTGCCCCTGATTTTGTGTCTCCTGTTTGTTGTTTTGTCTTTTAAATTTTATTTCTGCTATGCCACCCTGCAGACAAGGGCAATTGACAGAGAAGAAGGTTAATGCCAGCAGTGAATTGCTTGTATTCAGTGCTCTGTTTAAGGGGGATCTTTTCTGACTCAGCTGTCAGACCAGCAAAGCAGCTCTTCTCCCATTCAGAGTCTTCATCTCCCTGTGGTTTGCACTGTGCTGGCTGCATCAAGGCTGTGCCTGCACTGGGGCTTGCCATCCCTTCCACCACCATGGCAGAATGCATCCCACCTCCCCCAGACCCCATACTGGCACATCCCAGCATGTGAGACTATGCTCTGCAGGTCTTCATGGTCACCACACAGAGCAGGCTCAGCCATCACAGGGTTCAGGACTGGAAACTACAGCCACCACATTCAATGTAGGGGGGACAACCCCATGACCCATAGGCATATCCCTTGCAAAGCAGACACTTTGATCTCTCAACCCTGCTCCTTGAAGGAGACTTATAAGTAATTTTGAAAGACTTGTCTAGGAGTGAAAAATAATAGTAGTTATTAGAAAAAGGTGTTTGTAACAGAGGTGGTATTTTTGTAGTAGGTTTTGTAACCTCTTCATATAGGTTATAAATTATTTCTCTGACTAGTTTTCACAACTTGTATTCAGCTTTTGGCACTCAACAGCTTGTCCCTTTTTTAAGTTAATCTAATAAAATACATGTCTGCAATACTTGTCTGGACTGTGTCTTTCAATAACTGTGGCTATGTTTTCTCATAGCTACTGGGTATCTGGCATTGCATCAGCCTCTTTCAGCCTAACTCTGCCCCAGGGTAAAGCAAGTGTGCATGCATGGAGTCAAGAGGCAGATCTTCTTCAGGAGTTTCTTCTGGTTGGAAATTGGAGCTAGTTGGCAGTTTCTAACAATATTGAACAAATAATGTGCAGTTCACATCATGAAGTGACTGCCCTGTCACAAACCTGAAGCCATCAGAGGCTGGAGTTTGTTGTGGAAGTTGTGGTGAAATGGCAGAAAAAGGCAGTGAGCAGGACTTAATTAATAAAGTTATACTGGATATAAAGGTAGTTTGAGTTATGATGACAGGTAAAGAAGTGTAGCAGGAGATAAGTTGAGGATAATTGGATAAAGGTTTACTATAATTCATGGCATTCCCTCTTGCAGCTTTTTCTGTAGAGTTATAAAAAAAAACCAACAAACCAACCACAGAAAAAAAACCCCAAAACAAAAATACCCAACAAACAACACCCACAAAAACATTCAAGCATCTTCAGAGTTCTTATATTTAACTTTAATTTCCAAAATTACTATAGTCAAAAATCTCACTGAAATCCTGACTGCTAAAGACTTTTGGGTATCTAAGAAGAAAACATGAAAATAGGAATTCTCAAAGGAGTTGTTACACCTCAACTGTATTTTAAAATGAAAGAATGAGATCTAAGTGAACACTGTGTCTTTACTCTCCATATTGTTCTTTTAGAAAAACACCCTAATGTATTAATTTTCTGAAATTCCAGCATACCTTCAGGTACATTATAAACAAATCTTTAATTTTATTGTATTATTTTAACTTTGTTCCGTTCCTGCCCAAAGTGCTGGAAAGTTTGTTTATTGTTTCACATATAATTCAGTTAAATCTATTTCTGATTAGACTTTGAAAAAGCAGGCATCTGTAGCAGACTTGATTTATTAGAAAACTAAAGAACAAATGTTAAATTCTAGGTATTAAAAAAAAAGGATTCTTTAGTAGGGGATCTTTATAGATAAAGTTTGACATCCTCCTGTTTGGAAAATTAAATTTAACTAAAGCTATTTTGAACAATGTTGAGGAAGATGAAAGCTGCATCTTTTAAATCATGCTGTATTTTCTAATGGTATTATAGCTACTGTCAATAGGTCTAAAAGTCAGAAAAACTAACTGGTAGATGGGAACATTAAGTTCCTGGTTTCTGGTTTGTTACTGAATGCAAACAATGATCTTTCATCCTGTTACTCTAATAGATAATTGAAATATAGAACTATGGCTGCAATCTCAGCAGTGTTCCAGTGTTTTGGTTTTTTTTTTTGTTTTTTTTTTTCATAAGCACTACCAAAATGCCCTTTCCATCTACCCTGTCTGGATTGCAGTGGATTGCAGTCAAACCAATTAGCAACATTAACAGCTAATCTGGGATGGAATGAGTCAGTGGAAATAAAATATTTTTGTGATCTCTGTTTCAAATGCTCTATCTAAGTGATAATCCAATTAACACAGGAGTGGGCTTATGTGGCAACCATTTTGTTCTGTATTTATCATAATGATTTTGATTTTAAAATGTATCCATGTAGCCATATCTCTATATTAACAGGCAGTGTAGACTGACTCTCTGGCCAAAACAATAGTGGTGAATCAACCCTGTGCTTTATTATGAAGGATGGCTTCAAGTACTCTCAGCAGAAAACAGTAGCACCATTTCCTATTCCACTGCAAACATGACTAGAAACAAAAAATAGCTTTGTTGTGAAGTTATTATCTTTTCCTTAGATGGGCAATAAGGGTTTGAAATTCATCCTAGACTCAGGACAGCAGAAATCAGTTTTTTTCAAAATTAGATGTTATTAGAATGAACAAATTTCAGCACTGATTAAGGAAGAATCACACACAGGAACACCTTTTCATCCTGCACAAAGAAACTTCAGAGACTCAATTCGTAAAGCTATTAAAATAATTGAAATCAGCAGCTGAATTTAAGAGGAAAAAGTTGTTTTCCTTCGCCTGTTTTCAAAATGAAAGGCTAGTGTCTGGTACAACTCTAAGTGAACAGAAGTGAGTTTTATTCAAGCATTAATTCATTCCACTGGAGAAGTTGAAGCAAAAAAGTTCCCTACTGCAAACTTAGATTCTTTCTTTATAGGATGTGGGTTTTGTTTTTTTTTTCAGTGCTGTCTGTATATCTCAACCATATACAACCTTGTATTATAAGAGTGACAACATGGATTTTGTTTTAAAGAGACTGCAATTAATGTCATAGTCCTCAAACTTATCAAGGATATATAAACAGGTGAGAAAACATTGCTCAAATGACAGAATGGGGAAATCCAGAAAGTGCCAAGTTTTCTAGAAGTGTTATTTAAAACGTTTAAATGGAAAAGAATAACAATCTCCACTTTGTTTAACAACGGACTGCTCTCAACATTGTGGTTCAGAATGCTGAAGCAGTGTGTTGGGCTCTCAGTCTTGCAATGCAGTCTTCCAGAAATCCAGCCAGACACTGCAGAATCCCTTCCACCATACAGGCAATTGAGGTGGCATCTGCTGTGAGACAGTCTCCTCCCAGCTCTTTGGTGGCAATCTCTGCGAGGGAGTGATACTGTTGATAGCAGTATCCTATTTGCTGTGCCTCAGAGGTGCAGCCAGGTTTGCATTACAAGAGGTCTAGTGAGAGGCTTGAGCTGACAGATGACATCTAGTGTTGTTTTCCTCTTGACACCTCTGTTTGCAGAATTTCATCAAGATTCATGCTGTTTTTAATGCTGTTTGACATCAGTGTAAAGATACACATTTATTTTTAACGCAGAGATCCGGGCTGAAATTCCTCTAGTTGGTAAACCTCTAATTCTTTATTTTATTTCTTAAGGATGTTTTAACAAAGGCAAAGTGATCAGCAGCCTAGACACCAGATAAGGCCCTGATCAGTTTTGGACAGTTGGATACCAAGCTCTTCACATCAAAAACTGCAGAATTTTGGAATCATCATTATTATCTGCTTGTCTTTAGTGCCCTTAACTACTTTGTAGGAAACTATTATGGAAATTTCTTCCATTAGCATAAGTACCTACAGACCCTTGAGGCTTCCTGCAATTCCTTTTGGGACACAAATGACAACCCAACTCTGGCAGCCCCTCTGTGAATTTAGGCAGCAGCCTTGTGGAAACTTCAAGCAAAGCTTTGCTGTTCTCCATGGTTGACCATGCACACGGACTATAACAGTGCACCTGCAGAGCCTCATATGCCTGACCATAGGGGACAGACTTCATCCTGAGCTGAAACATTTGATTATGAACCAGTAAGTGATTTATCCCTGAGAGCAGAACCATCCCATGCTGCAGTGAACCTATCCACCCCTCATCACGTTCTGATTTGAATGGATGATCCATTCAACTAGATAACCCATCTTTGGGGAGCTCTGTGGAGAATGATGTTAAATAGCTATTGGAAGTGTTTACTAGTAGGAAATTTATTTTTACTTTCACTTAATCACACGAAAATCTCTCTTCCAAATCATTCTGGGAACCTACCCATTCCCTGGTCCTTCCCACCTGGCAAAAGTGGCCAAAACCCTCACACACTAACTCCAAAGTGAAGGGAGCCTTATTTTAAGAGGGAGCCAATGTAGTTCTGTTGTTTGACCAGTGGGAGGCCCTTAAAGACCATCAAGTTGTCAGTGTAAAAATTACACTTTGGATTCATGTAGCCCTCGTTATCTGCAGACATGCAAGTTCTTCAGAGATTTTGTACCTGTCGTCCCAATTTTACAGACTAGAGATGTAGACAGACAGGAGAGGGGACTTCCCAGTCATTGGAAAATAAGTAAATCACAATAACTTGTGAGATTCTACAGAATATAGAAAAGGGTAATATCCCTTCCTTCACAAACAATAACATCACACGAATACATTTTTATTGTTGCTTTCTTAAACATTTGGATTGTCCTAGAAGTCGCTAAGAAACTTAAGCATTAGAGCAATTTCTGTCATAAATCATCATGCACAAGTGTTATACTGAAAAAAAACAACAACCCTGAACTGTGATTAATCTCATTCCTTTCTGGCTCCAGACAACCAAATATCCAATAGAAGGATTTTGACTTATTCCTTTGAACAGCTGCTTCAAACACTCAGCCATTGTTATAACTTTCTGGATCACCTCCTCTGTTTTCTATTTGGTTTATTGGTATATGTTTGAAACACAGAAGGCAGTCAAAGGCAGTCATATTAGCAGCTGTGATTTAACCTGAAAATGTCTCTGCAGTCTTGTTGAGCTAATTCATCTTCTGGTAAGGAATGAAAACTTGGGAGTTAACATCTTTCATAAATGGGATAAACTTTGGTCTCAGCTGCATCCAAAAAACTTTGCTCTGATGGTATCTGTCCCTCCAATATCTAGAAGCTACAGGGTATGTCAAGCAAGGAAGACTCCTTAGGCTGGATGCCAGCTTTTCTGCTGGATAAAACATTCATATTTCAACTCCTGCAGAAATATCTGTTTATCAAGATGACAATAATGTCTACATTGATCTGCTTGCCAAGACTGAAATGCTACTTTTTTATATTATAGGATAAATGGAAAATGCACAGGAATAGCATTGCACACTATGAAAAGATACATCTTGAGTAGAATGACAAAAAAGAATTGCAATGTTCCAAGTCTCTCTCTGAAGGAATTTGAAATAATTTGTTAGGCAAGAATGTTTCTTTTTTCTTACATGTTCAGGTTATGATAAGAGCATGCAGACTGGTTGTAAATGTGCAGCAACTGATTAAAATTTTTATTCCTTACACTCATTATAGTCTGTTTGTGTAAATGTCCCTTAATTGTTGGACTGAAATACTTACTGCTCTTGTTGGCAGCCTCATTGTGACCCTGAGTCTGCAACATGTTGAATCTCCAAAATTCATTAGCAGGAGCAAAAATGAGCAGTGCATACATATTAGCTAAAGCAACTGGGCTGGGAGTTTCTGCCTGGGTAACAGAGATCACTTTCTATACATATTTACCAACCACAGTTCACTGTTCCCCAGCTCTCCTCATTCTGGGACCAATGGCATTCAGAACTTTTTGATCAGGAGGGTCACGAAAAGACAGTTGCTGGGAAGGAAAGCTGGGCAGGAAGGTTCTGCAGATCTTTTTGATGGTGTAAAGACAATTACTGCAAAATTAGGGGATTTGTCCTTCTGATTAGGAAGAAAGCAAAGCATTTCTGTTCAGTCAGCTTCACACAGTGTCAGCTTTCAGGCTGCCCAGAGGAAAGTTGAACTCCTCTTACAATCAAGCACACATTTCTAATCATTTAACTATGAATAGGAGTAGCCAGCTCCAGATAACAACTTTTGAAAACTTGATGGATAAGGATTACTGTAGACAGCCCTGCAGGAAGAATAGCAAGAGGTGGCAGGACTGGGAAGGGTGAGAAGGAAGGGCCACCTTAAAGCCACCTCAGCTTTTAGGAGTGTAGTGAGGTTTGCAAGGGTTAACTTTAGGCGTATCATAGCTTCAAAGAAAAAGGTAAATATAATGATGACTGAAGAATGATGGGAGATGAGAGAAAGATGAGATGTGAAAAAGGAAAGTGCAACAAAGGGAACTGTAGCACTGAGCAAGAGTGGTTAATGTTGTATTTTATTCTCATATAGAAATAATGAAAAAATAAGGCTTTTTGAATAAACTTCAGGAGATCATCTAGTTCATTTCTCTGTCCAAGACAGGATCTCCTACGTGTACACCATTTCTAACTAATGTTTGCCTAAACTGATGTCAAGAAAAATTTCTAGGGATGGATTAAAAAATGTTGAATGAAGTTGAATCGAAGTTGAATAGAGCAGAGGGATTATTCTACATGTTTGGTTTTTTCTGCATCTTTGTATTTAAACAACCCTGTATTACCTGTGTTGTGTTGGGTTTTGTGTTGGTTTTTTTTTTAAACTGTTTTCAGAAGAGACTCCTGCTGAACTCCAATTGTTTTTTGACAATGAACTCTTGATAGCACCTTTCTGAATATTGTTTTCCAATTAGTTTTTCATCCACACAATCCCTAGCTGTCACAAAATCTTTTCAAAAGTGAAGTCATATGCAGTATCTAGTGCTTCCTCCACTCCTTTCTCCAAAGTCTGTTACCCTATCATAGAAAATAATTAAATTGGTTGGATATAAATTGTTCTTGACAAATCATATTTAGTTGCTGAATCATTATAAACTTATTTGCCTATTAAAAACCAGTAATGATAGCTTTTAAACATGCCCGGATATTACAAATTCTTTACTTACATTTTTGTTTTTAGACATTTATTTTATTAAATGAGAGGTTAACCAAAGGAGTTGCAGAGACTTCTGTTTTCTGTCATCCACAATCAAACCTTGAGAATCAAAAAGGGTGATGCTCTTAGCCTTAGAATACCAGTTGTGTTTCTTCAGCCTTCCTACCTTCTAGTTTGCTAGAGTATGTGTGTATGGAAGAATACAGGTTATTTGAGGTTGCCAGCTATGCTGTTTTATCCAATCCCACTGCTGACAGAAAGATGGAGTGTCCACCTCACATACAGGTTTATTGACTAAAAACCCAACCAACCAAAAAAAACATTTGTGTCCTTATATATAAGAATTCAGATCAGACTTCCAGTAAAAAGAATAGAAAATAGGTAATTAAGAACTCTGGAAGAAATCAGGCTTAATAGCAGAAGGCCTGTGAAATAATTTATTCTGTTGCCCTTGAGAATCTCCAAGATGTGCCCAGAGTTCTGAGTTATGGTCAGTCTTGCATCTGCATCACCCTCTTCTCACCCTTTGATTCTGATGAGTGCCTTCCCTTCCTTTCACTAACTTACAGAGGACCCAAGCACCTAAATCTTATCCAGAATCATCTTCTGCAGTGAATATAGATAATTTCTCCTATAGCTTTTCACGAGCCTATCATGTAAGTTCTGTTGTTTTTGCTAGACCTGGACATCTGGGATACCTTATGGTTACTATCCCTTCATCCTCAGCCAGTGCCTGTTTGCTCTTTCCTTACTTTTTACACCAGGGTCCTCATCCAAGACTTTTTATGTTTTCAAATCTGCTATTTTACAAAATGCTATTTAAACATGCAAAATTGTGATATGGATACATTACCAGATGTCTCAAGATGTGCTCAATACACACTAACTGCTTTGTCTGTATGAGTTCCAAACTTTTCTCCTATCTCCTCCTGGGTGTTACTGGGCTGCCAGGGTGCTGTGCATCACAGGCCAGCTGGAAGGAGCTCCTGTGTCAAGAGCATCAGCCATGAACTGCTTTCTCAAGGGGTGAAGAAGTAGCAGCCACCTTACAGGAATGGACATCCTTTCCTAAATATGTAAGGAGCTGGCATGGGAATGGATGAAGTTCTAGCCTAAGAAAACAAATATCACTTGGCTAGGAAAAAATGGACTGCAGGAAAAATATGTTAGGGTGTTTGACTTTTTAGCAGAAAGAAATGTCAGGGTTGTTTTAAAACCAATAAAAACTATGTCTTAAAGACTGATCTTTGTGACCTTCCTTCTAACATTTTTTCTGCTTAAGGAAATCCAGATTTTACTTCATATATCTTTTCAGTATATACATTCTCTAAAACATTAAAATCCTAAAGATTGGAAAGTAATTATGAGTCTCTTTATCTAATTTCATGTCAATGAGATAAACTTTGGTGGTTCTTTAAATACTTGCAATATAATTATTATAAATGTTTTATGTAATTACCTCCTGATATATTTTTTATTGTGATAGCATGAAGACTAACACAAAGAAGTCAGATTAATTCTTCTGTCAATAACTGTTACTTGGCAATACATTAGCAAATACCTCACCAAACTCAGCCACAAAAATTCCTTTCCTGAGGTTTTAAAGAAGAAATTCTATTGACTGGGAGACAGAATGGGCTATTAAACACTATAGGTTCTTTTCAAAAACTAATCTGATACTGAGTTTCTATTCAAACACTGGAACTTAAAATCACTTTTCAGAAATATAATTGAATAAAAGAAAGTTATAGTTCTAAGTATACCAGATAATTTCCTGAGAGCTATTGGGCAATTTCCAGCTTTATGTACTGCAGGTTGTGTAACAAGGACTGGAGTTGTGTTTAACATCAGCCTAGAAATAAGCTGTTTGAATGAGAAAACAACTTCAGTCAACTATGTCAGAAGGAGGCCCTAGGAAACCCCTCTATGTGGAAAAAACAGAACTGAAAAGTTCCTCCAAACTGAGCAAAAATACTTTCTTCATCTCCTGTTTGACATTGACAGTGCTCATCCAGTTTCTTTATTTCAGTTTTGCCAGCAATTTAAAACAATGCTCTTCATAGGGGAGAACCAAAGCAGCCCCAGTGCCTGTGATGAAACCTGGGTTGTCCCTGCAGGGCTGAGGTGGAGGGGACCAGCATTTCCACAGTTTGGAGTATGTGGTGCTAGAGAAAGAGGAGGCTCAGGTGCATGAGGGGAAGTAACTAGATATAGGAGCTTTCATTAATTGCCCTGTGGCCTCACAGCTCCTTGAATGGCTTGTGATAACTGGTTTACTTTTTTTTTTTTCTTTAAACTTTATAAGGTTTGTGTATACACAGACACGTTCAGCATGATACACCAAGGAGAACTTGAACATTCAAAATTAATTTTGCCTGTATATAAGATGTTGGATTTATAATAGTCTGAAGTAGAGCTCAATACTAGTTTGGGAAATGAAGTTCCTCTTGAGGGTCAATTTTCTTTGGAAAACCTAATCCCTTTTAGAAGTACATCAAAACAAAGCATATGAAAAGGGCACAGATTCAAATATTTATTTCTTGATTGTGTTCTGTTTGACTTTTTCTTTGGTTTCTTAAACATTCTTTGACAGAAAGCCATTTTCAAATGCTAGCAGTATTAAGCTTGTCTTTAATTTTCATTTATGATGACGTGTGGTGGAAAACCCAATACAACAACAAAAAAAGAACCAATTTCCCTGAATTAGGATTAAAAACTTAAATTTAATTACTTTACTTACTTTTTCTATGGTATTACATGTTTACTTTTTAACAGAAAGACCTTACTTTATGATGTGATAAAGAGGGTTTTTTTTGAACAGATTAATCTCTGCTTGTTGTCACAATAACAGAGTTATGGAGAAAAACATAATTGGTGACTCCACACTTTATGAGTCCTGCTGAAAATCTTGTTTTTCATGGCAACATTTTTCTATGGAAAAACATTATTCACAAATTCAAAAATGTCTTGTGTTTTCTTGTATACAGTTAGGATAGATAAGATGAACAAACTGGGTTTATATTGACTATGAAACAAATTATCATGTCCAGTCTTGGGGCACATTTATGTATTTATTTTTCAAAGCATTTCACTATGTCCAAATGTCACATCTATAAATATACTTGATTACTTTTCTGTCAGAAGGACACTCTACACTAGAAACCAAAGGGGAAAAAAACCCTAATCATTAAGGATATTACTAGATATTACTGTAGCTACATCTGTGGTCTGAACTCTGTGGAAACACTTTTTGCCTCATAAATCTGCTAAATAACAAATATCAGACTCCACAAAAAGTGTAATAAACTTTATTTTCTGATATCATCTAACATCCACTTTACAAATCTACACTTCTATAGGACTGAAAAATTGCTTTCTGGTTTTGATGTACTTTCCCAGACCAAAAATTCATCCACATAAAACAGATAGCATCATTAGAAGAGTGAAATTTGCCAGAGATGATTTATTACATCTCAATCTTTATAACAAAATAAATTTGAGGTCAAAGGAGAATGGTTTTGTTTGACATGTTAATTCCTTTATATCAGTAAGTCAGTCTATAGACTGTGCAGGAATACAATTGTCATGAGCATGCCATATTTTAGAAATATAATGGATGTGTTGGTGCTTACTTCTTTATAGATCATAAACTGAGAGAAGCATAGACCTGCAGAAGATTTCACTTGGCCTATTACTTAGTACCTTACAGATATGAGGAATGTCAGGTATGGCTCCTTTCCTGTGAGACATTTATTTAGATGCAAACTCCTTTCATTGCCCTGTCTCATTTTGGTCACAAAAATGTGCTTCTTATCTCCAGACGTTCTCCCTGAGCCAGTTATCCCTGACATCTCTCCATGAAAGTCTGGTACTTACTCCTGCCCTTGGGCAGCTGTTATAACTTTGTCAATGAACTGAGCAACCCTGCAATACTTCACAGGAATGTTAGAGGAGGAGGAAAATCTCACACAGATATAACTCTGATTTTCAATCTCAAAGTACTGAAAGCAGGTGTTTCACACACCTTTTTGCCCGTTGCTTTTTTTCCCCCCTTCAATGCTCTTCTCCAGCAGTTCAGCTGTTTTCAGGTATTTAAACAACTTGTAAAATGAACAGGAAAGAAATAAACGATCTGTGTTAAACTGGAAAAGAGCATGTTGGCTGAAATGAAAATTGCTAGTTAGAGGTCATGGCTCAAATACTTCTTAGTGGGGAGCATTTGGCATCCTTATTTAGCTCAGCTGCATGTAAACACTAATGCACTCCTTTCTGCCTTCATATTCCCTGCAGTGCAGTTAATAACCCATATCATTCTCCCACATTAATTTTATTTTCACATCCATCTGATGTTCAAAAGCAATATGGACCCCAGCTACAAAACCTTCACTGAGAAAAATGAGCAGTGGCTTCATATACTTTAGACTCTATCAATTAAATAGACCTCAAACTGCTACAACCTAGTTAAATATGGGGAGCTGGCATCCTCCTGGAGCCACTGAAGCTTCTAGGGTGAAGTATGAATTTGATAAAATTGAGGCAAGGATTGCTTTTTGATTGTTCTGGTACCTTCTTTCTTTTTTTTTTCTTTTCTTTTTTTTTTTTTTTAATCAAGTGAAAGAAACTTTTGAGGCTCATAGCTTCAGTGTCTTTTGCACCAATAAAAATTGAAGACATCAGTATACTCTTTGATAAAAATTATTAAATTGAGAAGAGACAGACAAATTTCCAACTTTTCCAACTTAAAATGTTGTAAAGAGTCAAAAAGGAGATGGTTTATACTGATTTTTGAAAAGATTTTAACAAGTTCCCTCACCAAAGATTCTGTAAATTATTATGATAGGAAGATTTATTTCCAGGATTAAAAGCTTGTTAAAAGGCAGGAACCAAAGATTAAGACTAAAAAGTCAGTCTTTAAAATGGAAAAGTTTGAGAACAAATGAGATTTGTATTTATAAATTCTATGGAAATAAGGTTAGGTATTAGACAGGAAAAAAGGGAGTCTGACAACGAGACTCTTAGAGGATTTTACATTAGTAAGAAATTGGGTAGTAAAATAGCAAATGAAATTCCATGTTGATAGAATGCAAAGTAGGACACATAAGGAAAACCAACTTTAACTCTATTTACACAGTTATGAGCTCAAATTTAGCCATTATCATTCAGAACAGAGATTGTCCCTGTTCATTCTTTGTAAAGAATAGCTCAGTCTTGGCAGTGGTCAAAAAATCCCAGTGAATGGGATGTTAGGAATGATTATAAAAGGAATAGAGAACAAAACAGAAAACCTTATTATGCTGTATATAAATCCATGGTGTATCTACATTTTGAATCTTGAATACAGTGTTGTCTTAATTCTCAGTATATAGTAAAAAGAAATGGAGCTGCAGAGAAGGGAGATGAAGATGATCAACAGCCCAAGTCAGTCTCCCTATGAAGAAATGAAACAACCTGGGGCAGAAAAGTAATATCTGAGGGGGTGTAAGACAGCAGATCATAAAACAAAGGTTGGGACATAGAAGTGATTAAAGAGCATTCATTTATTGTCTTTCATAACACAAACTCTGAAAGGTACCCAATGAGATTATCAGGAGGCAGTAAAATTCAAAGGAGTTTTTTGGTTTTTTTTTTAACAAAACACATAATTAAGTAGTTAAATGAGTGGTTACGAGATATGTGGAGGCAAAAATTATAGATGGGTTAAAATAATATTATACAAGGTGTTAAAGTCCACCAATTCCAGTTAAACACACACACAGCCATGAGCTCAGAACATCCCTAAGTCACATGTTTTGAGGATAGATGAGAAGATAAAGCACAATAGATCTCCTTTGTTTCTTATGTGGTTCCCTAAAACTTTTGATATTAGTCTGTAGTACAGACAGGACAGTAGAGCAGATGGACCTGTATCTTATACTCAGAATATAAACGTAAAAAACAAAACAAAAGAAAAAACACCAACACCCCCCAACAACAAGGAAAAGTATGTTGTGTGTTGATTTGCACAACTTTGTTAACAGATTTATGGCATTGTGCTCTGAGGATGTTACAGATGTTACCAGCATTTATTCAAATAAGTAATCTTACTGATGCAGAGTCTGACAGATATGAAGGAGTGATCATTCTACTGATGCTAACTATTCTGCATCATCTGGATGCTTGGCAGAGAGTTTCTGTGATAATTTTTCCCTATAGTGCAGTAATGGCCATTCAGAGGCAATTCATTCAAAGAGAGGTCAGATGATTTCCACTGGGCCTGAAAGATAAAGCTAATGTTGCAGAAAAAAATAAAAATGGGAGCTCTTTAAGTAGATATTCAAGCCCAATGAAGTTCAGAGGGAGCTCTAAATCCAAACTGACATTCACTTTGCTTCCATGAATTGCTAGTTTCAGTACAGTGAGAGCTGCTTTGCTTTGGGAAGACTGAAGCTCAGCAGCCATATGTGACTCAGATGGTCCCTCAGTCAATGTACATATTCCAAGGGATGCCATGGCACTACTCACAGAAGGCTGAACACCAAAGTGCTCCCTCCAACCTGTTTCTTCCTAACTCCCTATGAAAAAAGATTTTAAGAAACCTCTATGCCCTTGCACACAGCTTCAGAGACACGTAGGGCAGGGAAACAAACAGTACCAATTTGGTAGTGGGGCCAAGAGAGGTGTGGGCATTGTGTGTGTTGATCAGGAGGTGTGAGATGAGGTGTGTGTAACAATGGGGCAGCAGATGAGGACCTAGCCAGTCCTTCTGAGATGAGATTTTACTGGGGACTCTACTCCCAGATAACAGTCAAACATTAAACTCTTCTTTTAATTCAGCTCAAATCCACTGAGTAAGGTCAGGAAGAGCTACTTTGTTCAATATAGAACTGAAAAGTGAATACAAGTTTTAGGATTTGACCTTATATGCATGTGGTTATTTCAGATACACTTTCTACAGTAAGATAAAAATAATTAGGTGTAAACTGTTTTGTAGGAATCGATACTGACTTGAAAGATTCAAGACTTCAAAGCAAATTTATACCTATTAACCTGAGTCTTCTTGAAGTATCCTACTCTTTCATCATTATTGTTTAAGTAAATGAAAAGTAAGATCAACAGTAACAGTCTTTCCAGGTTGCTAAGCTATGTCAATTGTGAAACATGCCACTTAACCATCTGGTCTTAGAAAAAGTGCTATTTAAATGCAATATGTAGTAGTGGTTTTATAGTGCCACTTAATTGCAGATAGGTACTTTTATCATAAATGTTTGAAAATTCCTGCTGGGAGTTTGGGAAAAATTCCATTTTGCCATTCTTTTACCTGCAGTGGTGTCAGTTTGAAATTTCCTGCTCTCCGAATGTTATCTTCATCACTTTTGATAAATCACTATAGTATCACTTGACATTTATTTAAAAAGAATGCTTGAGACAAGAGATTTCCAGTATTTTCCCCATAAAAAAAGTAGTTATTGGAGAATTTGTAGTAATACTGCTTACTTAATTTCCTAGGGGAATAGAGCTTGTGGTATTGTACTGCCTTCTGCCCTTTTCACTTCAAAATTTGGTGTCAGATTTAAACAAAATTTCATTTTGTTTAAAAACCTTTATTTAAATCTTCTACAACCATTCAACTCTTGGTTCTCAACATTTGATGTAAATTTTGCTAAGCATTTTCTTCCCTGCTGTCCCCCATCCTAACACTGCTGAGGTTTCAGGCTTCCGAGACAAGGCACCTTCTTGGAAAACAGCACAAAGTTCTGAAGAGACAAAAAATGGTGCAAAGGCAGCACCAAGTAAAGTAAAACAGGATGCCAGAATCCTTATATGCCCAAACCACGGGTTTCTGGGTTTTTTGAAACTTCCTTTATTTGCACAAGTGATTATCTCCTAGTAAAATATTTTACAGTGGCTGCAACCTGTGGACTGTGTGCTGCTAGTGTTGCTCCCATGGCTCCCTGCTCATCATATCTTTGCCTGGCTAATTAGGCTGTGCTGCTGGCTGTGCTTGGGTGTCTCTCTAGACTCTTGATGGTATTCCTCTTATGTAGACAAAAGTGATGGTTGCATTGCCTTCTGGAAGTACCTGTTTTCCTAGGGAGACCTAGGGAATTTGGACAACTGGCTTTGCCTGGATGTATTGCTCATACATGATGTTGTGATGAAGTCCTACTAGGAAAAAAACCCAATAAAACAAACCTCAGACTGACGTCATTTGAAGATGTAGGAGTGGAGAATTACATTTTTTACTTGCAGAGTCATTTCTTGGTTTTATCTCTGCCATGGATTACCATGGGGTTTAAGGACACAGATCTTCCCCCCCAGACAATTTTGTCTTTAATGTTATATTCACTTAAATATAAATGTAGAATGCATATATCCCAGCTTACCTGGGACAGTTAGCTATAGAAAAAGCTTAATTGGAAGCATAAGCAATTCATGGAGTGCTTACATCAGTCATTGAGGTCAGCCAGTGTTTAAATGAAGGTTTAGAAGAGTAATGAACACAGGTAAGAATGCATCTGTTGAACAGTTTGCAATTGTGCCACAGGCTGACATTTTGTTTCAGAAAATGTTTATTAAATTATTCAGCATAGCAACCAAGTGAGTAAAAATCAAATTATTTGTGGATACAAACGAAAAAATTATCTACTGCTGAATGCATGGTTTGCTGTGAGTCACTCACATATAATCCAAAGAGTAATTTTTATGATCCAGTGGTAGAAAACAATTGATGTGGGAGAAGCAGGGGTTAAATGAGGAGGAACTGAAATTAGAGGTGTGTGTGCTGTGCAGTCCTTAACATCTAAAGGTCTAAACTCTGATATACTAAAACTTTGCCAACAGGACTATGTCACATGGAAACTGTGTGCTTCACACTCCTTTTCACAAGCCAAACTGTCATGTATTAACATCAGCCTCAATATTCCCTTCTGAAACACAGCACTTTGCATGATTTTCATTATTATAAGAATATGATCAGTCTCCTGAACATCACAATTCCTGTGAGACTTTTGCATGGCTCCTTACAACCACTGCTTGCAAACTTCTTACACTGCAACAGGTTCTAAGCCCATGTGTCCATCAAATCAGTTTTACCCCACTTTCAAATACCTATATTTGTTCTGTGAGGGGGGAAAGAGGTCACCCTGAGGTCTTGCCCTTCCACTGGAGTTTGTGTGCTGAGAAGCTGGCATAGATGGATGAGGAGCCTGAGAAAGAGAAAAACTTATCTCAAGGATGACTGGAAATTTTAATTTGACGTTTGATAACAGAGAAGAATTGATCAATTTAGTTCACCCAAATCGCAAATATTTATAAATATATATATATAGAATGGAA
>JANHGL010018246.1:12291-23442 GCA_024611195.1 Ceyx melanurus
CCCTGCAGGGGGGCTGCACTAGATGCCCTCTGGAGCTCCCTTCCAGCCCTAAACATTCTATGATTCTATGAAAAGGAGACTCGGAACATGTCAACTTTCTCCTGGGAACACACAGCTTTGTCTGAATCAGCACTGGTGGCGAATTGTGGTGTTTTCAAACTGTACTGCTGACACAGTTTTGAAGGAAAGATGATGATGCCTTTGAGCAATTGCATCCTGCATATACTTTTCCAAATGTTCATGTATGCATTTTAGCATTATCTTGATTCAAATTCCCTTGAGCGCTCGTCTGGGGAACGGCGAAGGCAAGACAGCGGAGTTAGACCTCCTAAACCTTTAAAACCACATTTCCAGCTGCTGCCACCAAAGCTTCAATGTCCTGAGCAGCCTGTTTCCTGGAAGCAGCCTGGAATGCCATGAATTTGCCCTCCATCCCACTTCCTAGAAGCGAGCTGAGACGGCGAGGGCAGCGTCGCGCGGCCGGCCAGGAAGCACCGTCTGTTGCAATGCCCCCTCCAGATACCGGTAACTCCAACACGCACAAGGGCTGCCCCCTGAGTTTGCTGCCACCTCTATAAAACAGCACGCCCTGGCCAAGCCACTGGCACATCTTCTTTTGGCTGTTTGAGAGGTGCAGGTGTGTCAGGAGAGTGAGAGGAGGTAGGGCGCTGCCTCACTGCAAAATGAAAGCGCGAGAGCAGAGCAGCTGTCGGCCACACTTGGCAGTGCCTGTAAAATGTTCTCTCGTCTTGTCTAGCACTTTTCTCTTCCTTTATTTCTTCCCTTGGTGGAGTAAGGCAAAGCTCTGAGTGTACTAGAAATGTGGCTGAGGGGTGGTAGGGTAGTGGAACTGGAGAGTGTTATGGTAACAGAGAGTAGATGCTTTTTGGGGCCATCATTTCTGTGCGACGCCTTAAGCTGGGACTTCTCCATATACAAAAGAGACAGAAATGTATTATTTGTGTAACATAGAGAAGTAATTTTGAAATCATTCCGTGATCCTTTTTCTTTTTTTTTTTTTTTTTTTGTAATTATTTCTGTTGAGCAGAAGATATTTGCCTTCAGCTTTGCAGTTAGTGATTTCCATAGCATCTTGGGTGTCGCCTGTGTGAGCAGTGAATCTTGCACATAGCTAGTGGGAAAGAGGCAAACACTTTCAAAATAGGAAAATTTGAGTGAACGCTGGCAGGAGCTCAAAAGCAATTTCATACTCTGAAGTGGTACTCTCAGATCAGTTTTACAACACAGTAAATGTCAAGGCAGCTGCATCTCCTTCAAATGCAATTTTTTGACTGGGGTGAGCACTGGTGGTGAGACCTTCATTTAGCTTGTGCTTTTTAATAGTTGAGAGTGATTTGTTAGAAAATTCTTATCTTTTTTCTACTTTTGCTGTGAATCCTTCATTGCTTTGGAAAAAAAATTTAAGGTTTACGTTCCTTGAGATTTACACCTGAAGTCTTTGCTTCCTCATTTTCACAAGTGGTTCTGTGTTATTCATTACAGTATTGATTAAATGGTGAGATTGATTAGTGAAGGTATTTTTTTTCTCTTGACTACCTTAGAGAGCATGGGTTTCAAGGCAATTTGAACTGCTTGGATTCAGGACTCTGTCTGTCATGTTGAAAGTCAAGGTCAGGAAACCTCTGACTAAAAGCAAGTTAGAGCCCTTATACCAAAATGTAATTGTTTTTATTATTTTTTTAGACAATGGGAGGGGAAAAAAGTAGTTTGTGTCAGTGGAGAATGGCAGAGGTGATAGGACTGTTAGCCCCTATGAAGTGGCAAGAACGGTTATTTATGTGAATGGCTGTTACACACAAAGCCACCTGGGAGGGAAAGCAAAGTTTAGCATCCTTGATGTGGGGTATTCCCCATAGCTGTCCAAAGAAATGTCCAGGCATCTTTATCTTGATGAAGAATGGTCTGTTCTTTATGGGTTATAAATGTTACTTTTTTTTTTTTACTCTTCCAGAAACATCATTTGACTCACTGAAGAATTAAAACCAACAGCACCACAGAGCCGTGTAGGAGAAAAGGGGATTTTAGACTTCAAGTGACAACCAAGTCTTGAGAAGTGAACAGATCTGGATAGTTTCTCACCAAATGGAAGTTATCTAGAAAACCCCTGATACCACCACATCTTTCCATCCCGCTGCACAGAGACTTTTGACCCTGGACATCAATAAAATGCTGGATTCAGTCAAGTGTGTCCTGGTGGGAGACTCTGCAGTGGGGAAAACATCTCTCTTGGTACGTTTCACCTCGGAGACTTTTCCAGATGACTACAGACCCACCGTCTATGAGAACACTGGAGTGGACGTCTTCATGGATGGGGTACAGATTAGCCTGGGTCTTTGGGACACGTCTGGCAGCGATGCCTTCAAAGGCATTCGCCCCCTCTCGTACCAACAGGCAGATGTGGTGCTAATGTGCTACTCGGTGGCAAACCACAACTCCTTCCTGAACCTGAGGAGCAAATGGATTGGCGAGATCCGCAGCCACCTGCCCCGCATCCCTGTTTTGGTGGTGGCCACTCAGACCGACCAGCGTGACATGGGGCCCTACAGCTCCTCCTGCATCAGCCCCGTAGATGGGAAGAGGCTTGCCCAGGACGTGAGGGCCAAGGGCTACCTGGAGTGCTCTGCCCTCAGCAACCGGGGAGTGCAGCAGGTGTTTGAATACGCCGTGAGGACAGCTGTCAACCAAGCCAAAAAGCAGAGCAGGAGGAAGCTCATCTCCATGAATGAGTGCAAGATCTTCTGAGGGCTGTCTCAGTGCCCCTGCTTCTTGTCTTCACGCTGCAGCAGAGAGAAGGGGAGGTGAAGCAAAGGAGGACTCCTGGCAGGACCACGCTGCAGGTGCCCCTAGTGAGGCAGATGTGCATTTTAGCTGCTCTGCTCCCCCCAGCACACCTGGACACTAGCTTGAAAAACAAAAGGTGTGGGTACGTGCTGTGATTCACAAGCAGGCCTGTATTTGGGCTGAAGTGGACCCAGTCTGGAGAGCTGCAGATAATAACCGTGCTGATTTTGTTGTTGCTTCTGGTGGTGTTCCTCAGCTGTTGGATTGTCTGCATTTATTTAAAGACAAACTTCTGCCTGGATCAACCCCAACCTCTTGGCATGTCTAGCCACGTGGAGTCTTTTTTTTTTTTTTACTTTAGGAACTTAGTGTATAAAATCTGACCACTGTGTATTTTATTTAAAAGACTCTTGTATATGTTGTTGTAAAATCCTGACAGTTTGTTTTCATATTTTGGAGGTTTTTCCTTTAGCTAGCCACAGAAGCAAATTGTCCTATTCATAGAATAAATGGCCTCCAGGCAAGCCTAGAACTTCTTAGACATGCCCAGCTCACTGCATTGCAGTAATCAAATCCAGCACACACGGCATAGGAGTCATCAAAACTTAGTGACATTTGACAGCTGTCCCATGTCTGTGTGAGATTGATCTTGTTATCTTAGTCTTATTCCTCACCAATGTGGCCAAAAATAGGACAAACAGGAGGGAAATGAACCTGATTCTTTCTAGACCTCACCTGGTTACAAGCCCAGAAATGCAGTCAGGGTTGGTTTAGTCATGTGGTTGGGGTGGCAGAGACAAATCTGTGCTGTCATAACCTCTGTTTCCCTGCTGTAACTCTGAAGGAAAAACAAATAAATCTCCAAGGATGATTTTCTCATGAGCACTAAAATTCTCACGTATTTTTAGTACATTTCTTTTTGAAACAATGGTTATAGAGAAACCAATCACCTACTGCAGTAAAAAAATTAAGTACATGGCAATATACTTTAAAAAGTGTGTATTTAGAATGGTCAAGTACTCTACCTCTGAGCTTATCTACAAAGAAAAATTCTGATTATATCACTCCTTTCCCAAGAACCCCAGAGATGATCTCACCTGTGATGTAGGTGAGCAAGTATTTGCATAGAAGGTACTTTGAAGAGCAGTGGTGCACAAGACATTTATGTTGTGACTGTCCAACTCCCAGACTGAGGAATATTTGCCACTCATCAAACTGATTGTAATGGAGGCTTCTGGTCATAAAAACATGCTGTTCTCAGGTGAGTTTTTCATATCAGCTTTAACTCTCTACAAGCTTCTGCATCCAAGCACACAAGATGAGGTCTGCCATAACCATCCTTCTTGTATTCTTCTCTTTCCTACTTCTCTTCAGGCCTTAATTTCAAATCCTTTGCCCCCTAATACACTAAAAATGACATATTAGTAAAAGCACCTGAATGGCATAATACTTCTGCAGAGTTACACAAGTGGCTGGGTATTTGCAGTCCTCAGGTAAAAACTTTTTGGCTCTTGGAAGAAATACTTCCCTATGTCTCAACTCTTGCAATATCTCTTCACTGGTTCATGTAACCCCAACTTAGAGCAGCCAAAGTTTCTATTTGAACATTAAAGACCACATGCAAAATGTCACTTTGAGAGTCTTCAAATCTGTTACAAATTTGGATATAGTCCCCACTCTGCTAATAGCTGTAATATGTGGTTTTAACATTTTTTGAGACATAATTTGCTAGCATGTTCTATTATATAGTCTTTTTTTTTTTCCTGTGGGTTAAGCTTTATTTACAACAGTTCATACTGCTGAAGAGTGTTGAAAAGCAGTAACCACTAGGCCAGGATGTTGTGTTGTGGTTTCTGCAGTGGGATGCTGGATTCAGGGACCAGAAGTCTTCAGAGGGTTGTTGTGTTAGATAAAGCCAGATGAAGATGGGCTCTGTAACTGAAAATTCCATCTCAGATATATTTGCTTCAGAAAGCTTGTTTCATTCAAGTATGAAAAAGAAGAATTTAAGGTTTGTGTGCAATTCAGTGAAGCAAAGTAGGCTTGTCTCTAATGATGCAGCTTTCCCCAAGCTATAGAACAGCAGGGTGGTTTGCTATGGTTACTTGGGCAATGGGGTCTCTGGGTGCAGCTTGGTGGTAAAAATCTGATATTCAAAATACATCCAAATGACAGCTTGGCACACAGGTGAAGTTTTGAGCTCTTTTGCTCTCCAAACCAGCAGGCTGGGGGGGACTGAAACAATGTGCAGCCTCACCTCAGTGATGTTGAGCTGTTCAGCTAAGGGGGAAGAACTTGCCCAAATGTTCCCTTTCAATCTTCCCCCCAAAAATATGATCCCTTTTTTGTTACTCCATTGCTAATTTTACTTGTTATTAAAATAGTCTACAAGTTAAAAAAAAACAAACAAAAAAACCTTGGAAATTAAATTAACTTAATGACACTGATATTTTTGTCATCATCTGATTTCTCATTTTGAAAGAGAGAGTAATTTTGGTTCACTAATTGTTTCACTGAATTTTGCAAATAAGATAAAAAATGGTATGGCTAAGCAGTTGTGATTTAAATTAAAAACTATCCTTTTAGCAGGAAAAAAACCACAAGTATTTTCTTTTAGTAATTTGCAAAATGTGGTGAGTACGTTACATTATTTTAAATACAGATTCCCAGCCTTTTTAAACTTACTTGAACTCTATCATTCTTTAAATTTATTCTAATAATTTTTATTATTTTATAAATAATATATTTCAGATCATCTCCTCCTGATTTCTCATATGGAAAGTTAATCATGTTTATTAGATGTAACTGATACTGATATTTGCAATTAACAGTCTGCAAATATTGGTGTAATTTTGTAGGTGCTCTGAGTTTGCTGAGGTGCCTGAACATATACTAGCTCATGTTTGTATTGATAAAGAAAATGCATTAAAAGCAGTCTTTCCACACGTGGCACTGCAATGAAATAAATCACCACGGGGATCAGACACGAAAAAAAAAGAACTGCTGACACTGTGACATCTCAGCCTTTCCTGTATTACTGTTGCATTTGGGTGAATATAGCCATTAAAATAATTTAATTCATGTCTTTTAGCACTTTCTCCTAATGCCTCTGCTATGCAGGGCTCAGGTTAATATACAAAGAATAAAAAGCTTAATTTCAGGCCATAACGACTTGCCTTTGTGAGCCAGTTAACTACCTCGACTTAATTAAAAGTCAATTCAGGCTCTGAAAAAAAACCAGATACAAACACAATCGGGTTAACCAAATTTCATCTCTGAATGTGAGGAAACATATTTTATGTCTCAGAGATTTCCTTCACAGCTCTAAGTGCAAAAAACCCTGACCAGTTCCCACCGTGTGGCTGACCTGAGCATCCTTCACATTGTGCTCTGAGTGGCCAGCTCTTGAAAACAAAAATCAGTCTCACTGGGATCATCTGCAAGAGGCCAGAATTCATTGAATCATAGAATCATTTGGTTGGAAGAGACCTTTAAGATCGAGTCCAACCGTTCCCCCTGCACTGCCAGGGTCCCTAAACCATGTCCCCCAGCACCACAGCCACACGGGTTTGAAACACTGCCAGGGATGGGGACTCCACCACCTCCCTGGGCAGCCCATTCCAATGCCTAACCACCCTCTCTGCAAAGACATTTTTCCTGCTATCCAACCTAAATTTCCCTCAGCTCACATTAGCAAATGAAATCCCAGTGGCTGCTGCCTTCCTGGTTATGAAGAAGTGACGGAGAGTCTTGTCTGTCTCGGATCTTTCACAAGCACTCTCCACACTGCTGGCTGGGGAGATTTCTGTCACCACTTCTCTCACCTCTGGCAGCCACTGGTATGATTCATGCAGGGGTGGAGCAGAAGGGCACAGGCCTGTGTGTGGCAGAGGCTGTTTCTGTCTCTGGAAAAGAGGAAGGAAACAGCAACTGATGCCTCTGCATGTGTGAGGTGCTCGCCTGCCTGCATCTGCAGCACTTCTAAGAAGCCTCTGATGGGTGCTGCCTTTTGTGGGTGCCCTGGGAGCTCCCAGCCGTGCCCTGGAGGACGTGAGGCAACCTGATCTCACGTTGAGTCCTGGATGTCTGCCCCAAACACCTCACCAGGCTCCATCACTGTTCAGGTAACGCAAAAAATATGAGGCACAAAACACCCCTGTGAATTCCTCTGAATCCATCTTCTGATTATTGTTTGGGATTTTTTTTCCAGACCTGCAGGAATGGAAATGTCACCTCCTGATGTGGTGACCACATTCTCAGGTTTGAAGCCATCGGCCAACACAGCAAAGGAATTAGAGGCTGCCAGGTGCCAAGAGCAATGTGAGTCTCCTGTAGCTGCCCATCTGAACAGCTTAGCACAGCAGATTCCCATCTTTCTCAGACCAGAGGCCTCCACTGGTATTTTCCTACATATACACTGCAATCCTTGCAAAACCATTTTCTTTTCACAGGCTGAGTGTGTACATGTGGTAAGTCACTATGAAGCAGGTTTGCATCTTGTGCCTCCTCCCAGCGTGGTCTTGGGGCAATGAGAAAGCTCCCTCTTGATGTATCTAATGCTGATCAAGCTGCAAAACCACTTGAGTAACTGTGAGAGGGATGCTGTTTGGACACAGCCTGGCAAACCCCCTAAGCCAAATGTACACCCAAACATCTCTACAGTGCAAAGAGTCTTGAGGCCACAGACTGGAAAACACTGGCAAGGCTGAGGGATGGAGATGATGCTGTCTGCAAGAGCTGGCACCAGCTGGGTTTTGTGATCACTACTCCATGCTTTTTACAGCTAAGTGCAAACAGTGCCAGGGGTACAATGAGAATCCAGGTGAGTCAGTTTCTGAATGATCCAACCATGCACTGAATTAACATTAACAGCTGCAAAACGAACTCCATGGTAAATGGCACAAACAGAAATAATCTTTTTTTGTTTGTTTGTTTCCCTGAAGTGTCCATCAATTTGTTTAACAAGCTCTTTTTACAGGACCACAAACCTGCCCTGAGTCTCAAATTGATGGAGAGTTCACGCTTACTTCAAGGAATAATCTAGGAGTTCGAGTTGTATGTGGTGTAATTAAGGGAATCAGTTCAAAGGTGTAAAATACTTCTTTACACCTTTTTAAGTAGCCTTACTGGGATGGTCTGCACACCTGCAGGTGAGAACATCTGAAGAGCAGTTTAGGTTTCAGCTGCACAAAGACCACTTGGTCAAAAAGTAGTGAAGAGCTGTATCAGCAGCAGAAGCTCTAACAATGAGAGGAATGTAAGGATGTGGTTTGCTCTTGAGAAGGTCTTGAAAGAAGGTAGGAGGGGGAAAGAGGAGAGAGAGGTGGGCTGCTGTGAGCAGAACGGTAGAAGCTAAAGCACAGCAAAAGGAAATAGCTGAGGCTGTACAAAATGAAAAAGGTTACTGAAAACT
This sequence comes from Ceyx melanurus, assembly GCA_024611195.1. NCBI lineage: Eukaryota > Metazoa > Chordata > Aves > Coraciiformes > Alcedinidae > Ceyx > Ceyx melanurus. The sequence goes on from JANHGL010018246.1 coordinate 20,507, forward strand.
GAAGAAATCAGAGAAGAGATTAAGTGGTTGAAGGGAGCTTTTCCTTCAGCTCTGTGCTCCTGTCTTCAAAAGCTGTTCACTCAGTATGGTTTGCAGCACACGGAGGTATTCAGACAATTTATTCTGATTTTTCTGCTGGCAGAAGAGCGAAGAATGTGACATCCCAGACTAGGAATTCACTGATAAACAAGCAGCATGAAGGGTGACCTGCATTTGCTGGTCAAACCAAAGGGCTCTCCTCTGAGGTCAGCCTCTGTCACTCAGGGAAGTGTGGAAGGCCAGCTAAGGCCACCCCCAACCCAGCACAAGTGGGAGGAGTTAAAGGAAAAGTGTAACACACTCCCTTAAAAAGCAAATTTGTTTTGTACCTGCAAATTTGCTTTGCACCTTCACTGCTGCGGGTTGTGAACCCCATGCATTCATGCACCTCACACTTGCCTCCCCAGTGACTGCTCCTCTCCCAAACCCCACCCAAGACTCAGAGCATATGTCCCCAGCTCAGGGGACTGTGACATAGAGGATGGGGAGGCTGCCCCTCAGCAAGAACTACTCTGCCCAGGGATCAGAGTTGGTCCTGTGCCTGCAGAAAGAAGTCTGAGCTCAGGAGTGAGTGAAGTGGCTATTTCAGGGGTGCTGGAATTAGGGTGATCATTAAAAGAGGACAGAATATCTGCAAATGCCCTGGGGTGCAGGGAGCCACCAGAACTGTGACACCCAGTGGTAGCATCCAGGCTGTAGTAGTGTTTGTGGCATTAAAAACCTAGGGCTGATATTTCTCTTAATACAAATATCATGAAACTGGTAGGGAAACCCAAGGTTTAGTGACCATAGGCTGTTAAAGTAACAGCCTCACCCTAAACAAGTTTTGCACCTGACTTTTGAGCTTTTGACTCTGCTGGGACAAACAGCATAAAGGTACAATCATCTATATTTGATACAGAATCAAATAAAACTTAGAGGAATTAGAGACAAAGGTAAGCTTGCAGGCCTGGATGTTTGAAGCTCAGCATCTGCATCAGGATCAAGATAGACTTAGTCTACCCTGTAGATTTGAGGCACTTAATCTCATGTGAGCCACTTTAGAGCCTTCCTGTTGAACAGGGTAGAAAATCAGCTGTGATGAGTTCATGTCATAATTTATTGAGACAGGGATGGGCACTGATAGGGTATGAGGGATGTGCAGCATGAAACTCCCTCTTTAGCTACCCTCACTCATCAAATAGTCCCCATTAATTTTGAAAGTGGAATTAAATCCAAAGGGGAATCCTGGGTTCATTAGGACGCTGGATTAACAGCACATCTTGTCCGTTGTATTTTTAGCCATGAGAAGATCTGCCGAAGCAGGTGTGTGTTGAATCTAACAGTTTAAAAGAAGAATTATCAATTACACAGTATGGTTAAGAGCTTAAGATCTTTCACTGAGTGGTGCAGACTCTTGTGTGTGATCGCCCATCACGAATGTGACCCTCTTTCCTGAAGGGAATGGAAATTCTTAAACTCAGCGTAGGTTTAGTGAGCTGCAGTGTGGAAAGAGAGAGGCTCTGACTCATCCACCCTGCAAACAACCGCATGAGACTGCAGTTTCACTTTTTGATGTGGTCTCGTTACAGGAATGTGTGCCATCTCAATGATCAATGCTGAAATACTATTCCTTTCAGCTGGCTGAAGGCTTGGTAATTTTACTTGAGGTTCTGTGGGAGGAGAACTGAAGCTGCCTCAGTGGGTGTCATAGCCACAGTTGAAGCAATAATTCAGCCCTTCGAGCCTTCAGAGAGGAGCTGAGGTCTCCCACCCACTTCATTTTAGACCCTTCAGAGAGGAGGAAAGGGAGGAGGATGAAGGAAGGTCTTAAGAAACCATTCAAGGAGACTGCAGTGAAATAAGGAGGCCTCTGGTGTCTGCATGCTGGACAATGTTGGTCATGTTTGGTGAGATTAGGGCACATAAATGAAAGGGACCAGGAATTTGCCAAATCGACCTGAATAAGTCAAGTGTACAACTCCAAGTCTGAAGGTAAGAGCATACTCATGAGCTCAATCTTCTGAATTTTCAGTGCTGGTTCCTGCCTATCATGAGGAGAAATACCATCATAGAACTAAAACCCTAGATGACTGTGTGAAAGTCCGAGTCATGGGCTAACAATCGTTTGGCTACTGGGTCTTTTTATCTCCCCCTTAACAGGAGATAATAGGTGCTGTTCAATGGGAGCCTCCCCATGCTCTCATTTAAAGTGAGTTAAGGTCTTATCACAGAGCACAAATATGACATTTCTTATTGGAATGGATAATTTAATGATAATTTCTCCATGGAACGACATGTGACAGCTTTATCTTTGCCAGGGAGGTATCTGCCTGAAATAAAGAGGCACTTTGGACAGGATGAGGCCAGAAATAAAGCAAATCTTAGCGAGGAGTAAGCAGCTTGTTTAAAATACCTTTGGGTGAATGCTCTTGCTGTTTGATGAAGCCATTGACACCTCTTTACCTTGTGTTTTGCTGAGTACTTATGATGGAATAAATGACATGCTGTAAATTCACACTGTCAATTAATTCCTTCACGTGCCCATGCTCTAAAACAGAGGAACATTTCTGGATGGTGGATTGGAGAGGTGCGAGGAAGATATACTGTCAAAACAAAGCTGCTTCTATGCATATGTAGTAGGAAAATCAAACGGCTCAGAAACCTTATGGCCACAAACCTTGTGCCTGCAGGCTCCTGTGCAGCCTTGGCTGTCTCAAAGGCAGCACAGCCGATGTGTCTTGGAGAGCAGGAAGGGGGGGGGACACACACCACTGCTAGAAACGGGAGCTGAATTGTTCAACGTGGCATCTTCAACTCAGGTGCTAAAACACCCTAATTAAAATTGGAAGGCACCCAAACCCCTTCTTCGGAGTTTTGCAGCCACAAAAATAAAATAAAATAATAAAAAATAAAAT
>JANHGL010018246.1:23542-33843 GCA_024611195.1 Ceyx melanurus
ACAAAAAATAAAATAAAATAAAAATTAGTGCTTGCTTCTGCAGGACCAGCTGGGGAAATTTTGTGAAATAAGAAAAAGGTGGAATTGCTTGACTGCTTGTTGTGTGATTGGCTGTGTAGATACAGGCATGCCCCCTAATTTTTGTCCTGGGAAGCTGGGCATGGCACCTGCTGGCAACACCTACAACACTGCTGCCCTAGCCCAGCTTTTGCTGCCACTGCCATTGAAAACCAAGTACATTTGTAAATTACTTTTTAAAGATATTTTCTTCAGGTTTACTGAGGTTATTGCTGGGTGTTAAATTATTCTTTTGTTTCTGGGGTTTTTTTTCAGGGGCACAGATGAGGTGGGGGACCCACTTGTTCTTGGTGCCAATCACTGAGTGAGCTGAAATAAATTACATGGCTTAACCACAGGGGCTTGTTTGCTTTCTGTGCCGGAAACACCTGCTCAAAAGGCTGTGTTCACTGGGGCTCTAAAAAGAAAAGCCCCAAATGAAACTCCCAGCCATATAGTAGCAGGTCAGGAGGTGATACTCGGTACCCTGGTTTACATTCAGGGCAGCTCATCATGTTGTTTCACCAGGTGCATGGCAAAGATAGGGGTGCAGGGTGGCTGGATTCTGTGAAATGTTTTTTTTTTCTGCAAGGGGTTGTGCACCACCAGCTCACTGGGAGGTGTTTGTCACCCACTGGATGAAAAGAAATTGGAAAAAATAAATTGCAACAGACCAACCGTGTGTGATTTTTACTTTGTGCCTTGCAGCTGCTGGTCCTGGTGTTGAGACAGTGCTAGATGGGCTGGGACATGATGTGTGAGCAGCAGTTCCCTGAGCACCACTGCTGTGGAGGGATTGGTGTGTGCTGGGTCTGCACCCACCCTGGTCCTCCAGCAGGGTGGACTGGACCCCCTGTACCACAAAAACAGACACAATTATATATAATATATATAATTATATAACAGATATAATTCAGTCTCAGCTGAAATGGTGACCTTCCACTTTGGTAATCTGAAGGGAAAGCTTGATGGTGTCACATGAGGAGGAGTATTCGGCTGCATCTGACCCCTCTGCATCAAACCCCAACAATTCCACAGGTGGTTTGCATGACCTGGGCAGGTCACAGCCCGAATGGAGGAGCAGATAAACCCTGCACCCGTGCCTAGCAAATTGCAGAGGAGGGCAGCCTGGGGTGGCTGATGGGCTAAGCAGTTAAACCATTTTGCCTCCTCCTGCTTTCAACAGTTATCCACTGCACACAGTTTCACAGCTGGTGCCCTGCTCAGCATCTCTCCTCCAAGAAAATGGAGCCTTGCTAAGGTGGGCACATTTAAATGTCATGATCTGAGGGGAAAATAAATTAATAAGTAATGCTGTTTCTTTTAAACTTTGCTAGAATGGGCCCAGTAAAAAGCACAGACAGTTCTGGCCAAGCTGCCTAAATCTGGTATACTATTCATCCTATATGCAGGTCTATCAATGGGGACAATACCTGTGGCTTGTGAAAGCCATCCCTTGAGTTTGGCAAGCCCAGCTACATCTGACAGCTCTTAACCCTCCAACTGTCATTTCCTGCCCACACCTCTGGGCAGATGCATGGATGAATAGATGCACGGATGAATAAACACACGAAGTGTCTGCTTTTCAGGGCTGTTGTGCCAAATGCTTTGCAGGATTTTTTATGCTGTGATGTGAAGCTTCACCTCTGTGCTGTGCACAGTGCTCAGCAAGCTGGTAAGGAGACCTCCTTGAAAGTTTTAAAAATGCATCAGTTAAATTGATGTAATTTCCTTCCCCTTGCCTGGCTTAGTTATCCAGGAGTTGTTGCAGCAGTAACTTAGCCTCGGGATGTGCAGCAATTAAAACTTTGGGTGGTTGTGCTGTAGGAAGATAGTGCCTCGGGAGGACTGCTTCACAGAGGTATTTTCAGGATGCAATTTGATGAAAACTTTTTGGCAGAAAAACCAAACTTATGCCATTTTCTTACTTGGTCTCAGCTGGGTCAGTACAGCTGTTTGTAGATTGGTGTGTTCAAGCTGATCTGATTGGTTTTAATCTGTGGTTTTCTCTCTATGTGCTTCAGGTTTAGCCATGTAAAGCTAAGGGAGATGCAACAGAGAGGGAATCAACAGTGGTGGATGAGAAAGGGCTTATGTAAGACGTACTGGTGCTAAGAAACCTTTTGTGAACCTGTAGGTGCAGCACAGCTTTTGTTCAGGAGCTCTTTTCCCTTTTGGGAGCAAAGTGCCTTGCCACTTGGCAAGGCTTACAGCTGAATATTGTGAGTTCTTCCTCCATGCCCTTCTTCCACCATGCCATTCTTCCCTGCTTGCTTGGCATCACAGAAAACATCCCTGGGGCCATCCAGAGAGGCTTTTCTGACTTTGAGTCAGCTATAGGGAGCTCTACATCCTTTCTTGTCTCATCTCTTAGGTGAATTGTAATTATATCACTAGAGAGACAGCACATTTCTATCTTTGAGTTTCTTAGTGTGAAATTGTTGCTGTTACTACCATTAATACCCTGGTTACTGGCTCATATCCTCAGAAAATTAAGGAGCAGTAAAATGGAAGCATTTACCATTATTGTGGCTAAAAGCACTCTTGTCACAGCCTTGAAAAGATGATCAATTCACACTTGTATTTTAAGTGACCTGCTGGGCAGGGATGGAATTGATAATCTGGGACAGTAAATCAGGTCCTCCAGACCCTTTCCTCCAATCTGCCATTGCCACATGCCAGCCCCTGAGATTCAGGATTAAAAAGCAGTCCAGGACTCCATGTGTGATCACACAGCAGAAGGCTGAGCAATCATGCTCACAAACATTTGATCCTGGCCAGTCAGTTCCATCCCCACCATCATGCACAAAGCAGAATCCTGCTTATCCTTCCCTCACAAATCCCTTTTCCCCTGAGTAAAATGTTTGTGACCCAGAGAGCTCCCTTGCATTCTCACAATAAACCAGTCTTCCCCCTCACTCCTGGAGTAGCCTTTTCCCTGCCTCCCCTCAATAACCAAAGCTGGTGACCCAAATTCTTCCCTCTCTCTCTCTCCCATGACCCAGACTAAGACCTCTGCTTCCTCTGGCACACTTTCCATGTGCATATTTTAACTAAACCAATTACCTTGCATTCACAGAGAGAGTTCTACACATACAACTTTCATGATATGAGCAGGATGACAGGGACTCAGCACCACAGTGTTGCTAATTCTGCAACAGCCTGTAGTAAAGGCAGCTGTAGAAGGGCAGCCACCAAATACATGCCTGGAAACTAACAGATTGTTGTCTATCTATCACAGCTCTGTCTTTGCAGTGTGCTGTGCGTGGAGAGATGAGCAAGACCCTTCTGTGACTAAAGATCCTCTTGGATACCCTTTTGGGTGTTGGACTAGATGACTTTTAGAAGTCCCTTCCAACCCAAACTATTCTGTGATTCTCTGAAACTAGATCAGGTGTTGAGAAGAGCACTGTGGTGCTGGCTGTTTTCTCTGTACCTTGTTGCCACCAAGGAAGCTCCTGAACAGACCAATTTGAGGAGACTCCATTAGTGCATTAGTTTCCCTCATTATGAAAGGTAGCACTCAACCTTATGATCCTGTTTCTCAGAGACTAATTACATAATTTCTATTAAGAGTCTTTCTTTCAGAAGTGCTCCAAACACAGAATGAGGGTTATTTGTATTAACTGTTTAACTTACATCCTCTGCTATAAAGTGTCCTTTGAACTGAGCAGGGTCAGGAATATCCCTTTGGTCAGTTTGGGTCAGCTGTCCTGGTTGTGTCCCCTCCCCAGGTCTTGTCCACCCCATCCCACTGCAGGGGGAATGTTGAAACACCACCTTGGTGCTGTGTGAGCCCTGCCCAGCAGCAGCCACAACCCGGGTGTGTTACCAGCACCTTTCCAGCTCTCTGTGCAAAGCACAGCACTGGGAGGGCTGCTGTGGGGAAAGTTAACTCTGTCTCAGTCAGACCCAATACAGTTGTGTGCTTGCATCAAATTATCTTGTCACCACTGTGATGAACAGCCTTAGACCAGAGCTCAACAGAAGGATTAGAAAAGTTGAAAAAAAAAAAAAAAAAAAGTTTAATAAGGTCACACAAGGTTAAAATACAATGAGAACAAATGTGCTGGACAGCACACACACTGACCCACAAATCACAGCAGTTTTAAAACCACAACACCCCATTCTTAAAACCATCATAGGCAGGAAAGTAATCTTGTACTAGTTACTCCCTTTCCCTGTAACTACAGAGCAAACTATTCTGTATAAAGTGTTAACATTTCTACGTTGAAGAAAACACCCCTTACTATGGAAGCCTAACAGATGGAACTAGCTCTCCAGGACCTTCACCAGCACCTTGCTATTCTGTTAATAGCTTCATCAGAATACCCACAAGATATTGCTGCTACAACAGTCCCCATCCAGAAGGAATGCACACCATACTGCTTTGGAGAGAGGCCAGCAATCCCAAGGGCACGGTGGAAAATGATTAGGAAATCCCTCTTTGTGACAGCCACACTGTCTGAGTGCACAAAGAGGGGACCTTCTCCTCGTGGCCGTGCTCTCACATAGATATGGAGAGCTTCAACAGGACATACCCAGATCTCTTTAGACAATCTCAGTTGGATCAAATACCTCTCTTGGCCCATATGAGGTGTATGCAAGCAAAGGTTTGCACTCCCTTCTGTCAGCTGGAGGTCACTCAAGCACAGGAGCTCTGGCTGGGCTATATTTACATCATTTGCTGCCATCTCTTCTATACGGAGTGCCCCAAAAAAAGCTGCAGTAAACATGGCACGGAACAACATGCACTCATAAGGAGAGCTGCACACAGATTCCAAAGTCCCTAGGATAGATCTTAACACTTCAATAGTTACAGGAGTGCATTTATCATTTGAAGGCTCAGTTCTGCATTTCAGCTGTGATATCATATGGCAGATAACGGGATCTTGAAGAGGATCAGGATGATCTACCATTCTGGAGATGAAAGATAGTCCTTCCATATATATTATTATTTTTGTGGGAGGCAGATTCTGGGACTCCATGACCATCAGAAACTGTCTCACTTGATCCACTGGAATTGGCCAGGCTGCAGACAGAGCCATGCTTTCTCTGAAGGCAAGGAAATTCTTCAGGCCCTCATAGTAGAGCTGCCATAAGTAGTCATCTTGTGAGTCCTCCAGTAGCAGCAGAGCCTTCAAGGGCCAAGGGCCAAAGGGATGCTTCTCAGGAGCCTGGCTGAGTTCACCTGCTGAAAGAAATAAACATCAGCAAGAACAAAGAGAAAACAAAGCTTGATCCATGGATAAGAATGACTCTCATTTTCACAGCTTCCAACAGCCAGAGCATAGGGTAAGGATCAAAATCTCAGGAATAAAACAACACAACACACACACACAAATAGAAAACCACACACACAAACACCCAGAACAAAAAACAATTCCCCCAATAAACCCCTCCATCAAAACAACCAACATAAAAGCAACACACAAACATGGTGACAGATCCAGCACACTAGTCCAAAGCTTCTGCAACCCCAGACCTCCATCAGTGGACACAAGGTCATAGAATCACAAAATGTTAGGGGTTGAAAGGGACCTCCAGAGATCATCAATTCTAACTCCCCTGCCAAAAGCAGGATTACCCAGGGCATGTCACACAAGAACACATCCAGATGGATTCTGAAAGCCTCTAGAGAAGGAGGCTCCACAACCTCTGGGCAGCCTGTTCCAGTGCTTCCTCACCCTCTCAATAAAGAGGTTCCTCCTCATGTTGAGGTGGCACCTTCTTTGCTCAAGTTTATACTCGTTATTCCTTGTCCTGTTGCTGGGCACTACAGTAAAGAGATTGGATCATTCCATTTGACACCCCCCTTCAGATATTTGTAAAAATTACTAAGGTGCCCTCTCAGTCTTCTCAAGACTAAGCAGCCCCAGTTCCCTCAAGCTTTCCAACCGGTTGGGAGTCACACAGCCACCACAAAACCAGCAATAGTTTCCAGCACAAAGAGTCAAGCAGAGGAACCTGCTAAGCCTCCACCCCCAGCACACAGCCAGCCAGTCTCCTCCGGGCCATACTCACCAGCTCCTTCCGTGCTGCCAGCATCTCCTCCAGCGCTGTTCCATGACTGGGCACAGCCATCCCCAGCCCTCGGCAGCCACCCCATACCGGGCTCCCTCCGCAGGAGCTGCAGCAGCGCCCAGAAGGGTGATGGGGCAGCAGGCAGCTCACGCCCAGCGCTCTGCATGGCCAGCTAAAGCTCACCCACCGGTGCCAAGCAGCAACAGCCGCTGTCACCCTTTTATAACCCGGTCCTTCTAACCAACCGGTCCCTCCCTGCCCGCCTCCGCTGTGGCTGTCCCCGGGCCTGGGAGAGAATCGTTATCACCTCGTTGGGGGGCAATGAGGGGCTAAGGAGCAGACGGTGGTGACAGAGGGTGCGCCCTGCGATGTGTCACCCTCCTTGGCACCGCCGTGTTCTTTCTCCTCCTCCTCCAGCTGCTCTGTTTGTTGCTGCAGCCACACAGCAGCAGCAGGCAGAGGCAAATACCCGGCGTGTGAACGGGGAGGTTTTGAGGGAGAAGGGAATTCCCGGGGATGGAGCTTGCCGGGGTCCCTGGCTGGGTCTCCAAGGTCTTGGTGAGCAGTGGCAGCCCGTGCCCTGCACAGTCCCTGACTGGTACCGGGTTCCCCTCTCCCTCACAGCAAGTGGGCTCTGCAAAGGCACCCCCAAGGAGAGTAGGGTGAAAAAGAGAGAAGGGAAAATATCCAAACCTACAGTTCTAGTTGTTGGCTGTGGAGCCTGCTCGCTTTGTTTTGCTTTGGGCTTTGGTAGGGATGGCTGCCATGAGGTCATAGAATCCTTTGGGTTGGAAGGGTTAAAAGCTTAAAGGTCATCTCTTCCAACCCCTTTGCAATCAGCAAGGACATCTTTCATTAGATCAAGTTGCTCAGGATCCCATCCAACTTTGCCTGGTATATTTCCAGGGATGGGGCTTCTACGACTCTCTTTGCTCCAGTGTTTCACCAACCCTCATTGCAAAAAACACCTTCTTTATATCTACTCTAAATGTACCCTATTTTCATTTAAAGCTTTTACCTCTTGTCTTGTTGCAACAGATCCTGTTAAAAAGACTGTACTCACATTTCTTTATAGGCCTTTTTAATTACTGAAAGATTGCAATAAGATATTCCTGGAGCCTTCTCTGGGTTGAACAACACTGACACTCTCAGCCTTTCTTCACAAGAGAGGTGTTCCAGCCCCTCTGATCATTTTTGTGTCTCTCCTCTGGACCTGCTCCACCAGTTTCATGTCCTTCTTGTGCTGAGGACTCCAGATCTGGACACAGTACTCCAGGTAGGGTCTCATCAGAGAGAAGTAGAGGGACAGAATCATCTCCTTTCACCTGATGGCCCCACTTCTAATGCAGCCCAGGATATGGACAGTCTTCTGGGCTGCAAGTACGCTTTGTCAGCTCATGTTCATTTATTCATCTACCAGTACCCCTCAGTATTTCTCTGTAGGACTGTTCTCAATCCTTTCATCCTAAACCTTCATACTGGGATTTGCCCAATCCCAGGTACAGGACCTTGCACTTAACCTGGCTGAACCTTATGAGGTTCACACTGACCAGCTTCTCAAGCTTGTCCAGGTCCTTCTGGATTGTAACCCAACTCTCTGGTGTGTATTCAACTGCACCACTCAGCTTGGAGTCATCTGCAAACGTGCTGAGGGTGCACTCCATCCCATACATCACCAATGATGATATTAAGCAGCTCTGGTCCCAATATGGATGCCTGAGGGACAGCACTTGTCACTGGTCTGCATTTAGACATCAAGCTATGACCACTACACCATATGACTAATTAATAATCTACTTTACAGCCTACTATCAAATCTGTATGTCTCCAATTTGGAGAAAAGGATGTTGAGGGGGGATTGTGTCAAAAACCTTGGAGAAGTCCAGATAGATGACATCCACTGCCCTTCCCTTGTCCACTTACATTATTAGTGCACCACAAAAAGTCCCTAGGTTGGTCAGGCTTCACCTGGGTGAAGCTGTGCTGGCTGTCTCAAATCTCCTCCCTGCCCTCCATATGCCTTAGCATAGCTTCTAGGAGGATGTTTCATTATCTTCCTGGGGCCAGAGGTGAGGCTGACAGGTGGCTAGCGGCTGTCTCATTAAACTATGCCCAAATCACCGAGGTGTTATCTGTAATTAACAGCGGCTGAGGATGACTGATGAGCAATTCAGAACGGAGTCAGCTGCCCTGAGCCACAGGAAGCTTTCCAGCAATCACATCTTGGAGAGCCCAGGAGAACAATGGATAGAAAACACACAAATACTTTTCTCACCTATTAACCTTATCAGTAAATCCAACGTGAGAAAAGCCTGGGGGCATCGCCCCTCATTAGCGGCCGCTGCGCTGGCCGGGCCGAGGATGCTCCGAGCACCTAATGGGAGAAGGGCGTTGCGAGCCTCTCTGCGGCTATAAAAGGGACCCTGAGGGGCCGCTTTTCTACTTTTCCAGGCTTGTTGGTCGTTTTCCTATCATGTCTCACAGCGCTGGTCCTCTGAGCGCTCCTACAGCCTCGCCCTTCGGGGAGATGCTGGTGCATCTGACCCGGGAGCCGGGCATGGAGTGGCTGGAGCTGAGCCTCGCTGGACAAGCAGACCCCTCGTCTCGCAGCCGAGGGACAGCAGAGTATGGGACCGAGCTTGAGGGGCATGCCAACGGCATCCAGCAAGGCGGGGAGAGCGGCGCGGCGGTGGCCGGTAAGTGAGACCCGTGCAGTGATGGTTGGTACCTCGGTGCGTGTCCACACCTCGGCCCGTGGGTCTGGGTGTAGGGGAGAGAGCGGTCACTGGTGGCCGGGACTTTTGCTGGGGAAAAAAACATATTGGCTTTGCTCGAATTCTTGTAAGAGACAGGAGCTTTTGGAGCTCCATTCCTAGCCTGGGTGCGTTCTGGGGGGAGTGTGTGGTGTGCTCTTTGTGATTTTTGTAAGAATATAGTATATACTATACTAGGAATAAACCAGTATGCTAGTTACTTTCTAGTTTAGAAAATGGCTTTTTGCTTCTCTATGCCCCAAACTTGTCAATTTGCAAGAGTGTTATGAGATCTAGGGCATGAAATGGCTTGGAGCGTTGCTTGTAGTTTCTTACTTGAAAAATACCTTATTTCTAACAGGTCTGAGTGCAGCTGTGTGGGAAATGTCATTAAGCAGAGCATTGTCTAGGCTGTGTTGCGCTGAGTACCGTCTTTATTGCTGGCTAAGTGGCATGGTTCTGTGTGTTATCAGTGTGCTAACTTGGATCCTTTCTTGTAGAAGCGGAGTTTGGCAGTAGCTGGAAACATTCCCTGGGTCCGTGTCCTCTGAAGACTTTGTCGCTGTTGGAACTGTCGGGGGACAGTGGGCTTTGGCAAGTCTACCTCGAAGGGCTGAAGAAATTCCTTGCCTTCAGGGAAAGCATGGGGATGCCTGCAGCCTGGCCAATTCCAGGAGATCAAGTTCGAGGCTTTTTGGTTGCGGAATCTCTTCATTTATCTTCAAAGACACTGATGTACGTGGCGGCGCTGTCTTATCTATCAAGACTGACAGGTAATCCTGATCCTGTGGAAGATCCTATAACCCGGTGCATGGTGATGGCGTTGAAACGTCGAGCGGGCATCCTGAGGGATAAGTACTTGCCCGTAACAATTGAGATGTTGCGGTCCCTCTTGGGAGCTCTGGAATCTGTGTGTCTAACTCACTATGAATGCTTACTGTACCGTTCGTTATTTACTGTGGCTTTTTTTGGGGCTCTTCGAATAGGAGAGATGGTGGCAAAGCACCGGAATGTTCTGCAGCCTGAGCTGCTGCACCTCAGCGACCTCCAGCTCCTGGACAGGAAAGTGATGTTTTCCCTGCACAACTCCCCCGTGGCTCAGCAGAGACATGTCATCAGCCTTGGGCTGTCTGGGGAGCCCTGGGTGTGCCCTGTTCTGGCCCTCCGGGGCTATGTGACAGCTCGGTCACAGCTGGAAGGGCCGCTTTTTGTGCACTCGGATAACAGGACTGTGACGAAGAGGGAGTTTCTGTCTGTTCTCCGCTTAGCCCTGCGGCTCTTGGGGCTGCAGCCGGAGCAGTACGGTGTGCATTCCTTCTGGCTGGGCACTGCTGTCACTGCTGCACGCTTCGGTTATCCCGGGGAAGTCATCACTCGCCTGGCGAGGTGGCCCTGTATGATCTCTCGGAGATCATAGCCTTGGAGACCAATAAGGAAATGGAAGATACTTACCTTCTTTTTGTAGTA
>JANHGL010018247.1:0-27984 GCA_024611195.1 Ceyx melanurus
GTGTCTCCTGTTTTTATTGTTAAGGCCACAGCGTTCCTAACGAGAAGATTGCGATATGGCTGAAGGACTGCAGGTGGGTGCTCCCGCCGTTCCTGCCCCTGCCACCCCTTTCCGGCTCCCGCTCCGGCTGCTGCCCGCGGGTCGCCGCTGATGCGGGGCCGGAGCCCGCGGCCCTGTGGTCGCCCCCATGGGGTGTCGGACCGGGAGGTTCCTTCGTCGCAGAGGGGAGGACATTTCGTCGACATCCTTTTCTGTGGGTTAGCACGGGCATCTCTGTGCTCCTGAGCGGTGTTTGGTATTGGCACTCTCGGGAGCCTTCCTTGAGTGTCAGGACCTTCCGTTATTGTGGTGGTTACAAGGGAAGTAGCTCATGTACGTATAGCTAGAGAAGTGCTGCCTTTTGGCACCTTTTCTCTCCATGATGTCTCATTAATGAGGCTGAAGACGGTCAGCTGCTGAGGGAAGAACGTTGCTGATGGTAAGGAAGCAGTATTGTTCTGAAGGCTGCTGTTTCTCACTGAGGGGGTCCAGTTTAGAGCTTTCCCTGTTGCCTTGCCAGTGTTTTGCTGCGGATTTAAAGAAATGGTGCTTCCATGGTGATGGCTGCTGTGCTTAGGGTTCTTCAGGAGTGATAGCACAGTTGATGTTAACTTGGTTTATCCAAGTCTCTTTCAATGTCCTGCTATCCTTAACTTGAGATGTGGTATATATATTTCATATTTTTGTTGCTGTTACAAAATACTTTCATGGTGTTTGGAGCAGAAAGGATGATGGCATTATTTTTTCTTCATCCTCGGTCACATTAAAGCATAAATGCCATGTTCCAATAGCAGCTGAGATTTTCTCCATTCAATCCTAGCAGCACTTGGGAGTCAGAGTTGATGGGGACAAGCTAACAGTTAGCTTTCCAATAGCTAACAATGACATTTCAAGAACTCCCATACTTGCTAGTTCTGGTTTCTTTATCTTTCTGAAAGCAGCTATGTTAAGATGAAAATTTACCACTGAGATTAGCTGTGCCTTTGTGATCTTTTGATCCAGCAAGCAGTTGACTGAATTTACTCCTGTAACTGAAGTGTGGGTTGCTTCAAGCTACAGGCTCCTCTGTATAGTTTTCTTCAGATTGTTCCAGACAACACTTTGAAGGAGATGTTGGCAGCTAGATGCTTGAAATCATACTGTAGACGTGACAGGCAGTTGTTACAGAATGCCAGAATGGGAGATTTTTCTGACTTCACTTCAAATCCAGTATCCTGATGGTCTAAAAATATATCCTTAAAAGATAAGTGTTATGAATTCCATACTTTATTTGAAGCATTTTTTGAGTAAGGAGGACAAAAAATGGAAGAGTAGAGGGGGAAGAGGCCTCTGAGGGAGAAATTCTTCCTGCTGCAGAGCCACTTCTCTCCGTATCCAGAATTTCTGTCTAGAACCTTCCCTGGCCCTGTGATCCTTACCATTTCTGTACAGAACTTAAGAAAGAGCACTGGACTGCAAACCAACAATGTGGATATCTAATAGATGGTCACAAGTCTTGAGTAATAACACAAAGCTTTCAGCTTTATTCCTGTGCTCTGGTGATTTTTGTTAAAGCTGACACCAAACACTCCTGTGGAATGTGTTTGCATCTTTGGTAGTTGATTCCCAAAACATGTTAATCTTATTTTACACTCTATTTGCATATTTTACACATAAGGAAATAAAGCATGATTTTAGGCTTTTGCTAATATAGAGATGCAAATTTAATGGACGTTTGAGATACCCATAGTGGCCCTTTCACAGAAGTCTTGTAGTTTACTTCTGTAAATATTTTTTGAACAATCTTAGACTTTCTTCAGAAAGGTAAAATTTATGTATTTTTAAAGATCTCTTAAATCACACTGTTCAGAGCAGCATTAGCCTAATGTGCAGAGTGTATGCGTACATGATTTGTATCTGAGGTGTGATCCCAGCTGCCTGAAGTTGTGCACAGTCCCTTGTTTTAAATTTTAAAACTGCAGGATGGTTTTGGTGTTTTGTTGGTTTTTTTTCTGTTGTTTGTTTGTTTTTTTGTTTGGTTTGGTTTGGGGTTTTTTTATGTGTTTTTTTTTTTAATATAGATGTGAGCAGTAGCTAGTATGTGCAATACAGTGATTAGTCAACTTGCACTGTTGTAAATTGACTTTATGTATAGAAACCCCAAACTGATTTGATTGTCTCTTAAAAATACAGAAAAGAGGACAGCATTAACAGATGACAGAATAGCTCTACAGGTATTATAGTATCTTGTTATAAAAGAATACTTAAAAACTACAGTTTTGAAATTTACCATTGTTGTCCTCCCTGCAAATTAAACAAAATAACACTGGTTTTGCTGTGAAGCTTTGACTGCTACAGAGTGCAGGCAGCATGCACAGACTGAGCTTCTATTTCTGGTCCGTCACACAGCCTTGTTCTTACAAGTTAACTCAGTCACAGAAATACAGCCATTGCTACAAATGAACATTCAGTTGCTAAAACACTTTGTTTTCTCTGTTAACTGCTTTCTAAGAGCAGTCCTCATTTTGCCTGAGTTTCTGTAAGATTTTGTGAAATATACATCGGAAGAAAATCAGCACTTTTAGAAGCTCATTTTCTGGTACGAGTTGGCAATTAGCACAAAAAACCAGTATCACCCCACTGCATAAATAGATCTGCTTAAAAAAATTATTCCTTTTCTTGTTTCCAAAAGCATCAACTGTTATAATATGGATACAAAGAATTGCTAGCTGACCTTTGTATTTGTGTTAGTGGTCTGGGGCTCTTGTTACTTGACATCTCTGTTTCACATCTGCTTTGGAGAAGAGAGGAGGGTTCCTAATGTTCCATGCTAGCTTGGTTATTTAATGGTAGACACATTTTTTTATTTAAACAAACAAAAAATAGCAAAACAAAAGGTGTGTGGGGGCAAGCAAGCGTATTTCACACTGTGGTAAGATTATGGTGGTTTAAGAAATGTCAGATGTTACCCAAAGTTTCTGGTTCATTCATGGGAATGCCATACCTTTGAGAAAGGCATCTCTTGTTCTCTCCTTAGTATTTTGAAAGCCATTTTGGAATAATAAGAAAGGTTTTCTGTTTTAACTCTGGCAAAGATAAGACAAAAAATGCAGTTGTTTGTACTATACTGTCAGAAATGAAGACATTTTTGTTTACTTTGTTATGATGTATTATTTCAGTTCAGTATATTTAAGCTCTCAGTCATACAGGGGATGCAAGAGGTATTTAGGAGCCATCTTCTGTAGATACGCAGGAAGCGAGTTCTTGAAATGCCTCAGAAAGAAGAGATTTTTTGCTTCAAGTTTAAAATAAACATGGCTCCTGCCTAATTAGATCTTTAAAAGTTGTATTTTAAACACTTTCACGGCACACCGTGCAAAACCCTTGTCCTGTTCCTGAAGACCACCCTACCACAACTGGTAGCTGAGCAAACAACCTTTGGCATGAGAGGAAGCCTTGAGGCTGCATATGATCCTCTTACCTGCTCAATACCTACATCCAATGGCAATGTGGGCATTGAGAGCTCATTCATTTCTTTGTAGACAGCTTTAAGAGGAGCTATTGCCACGTATGTTAAAAGGCAATAGTAAATGAGTGAATGCAAATGGAAAACTGTAGGATCCTTTGATCCAGACACACACCTGCTTGCTTGCTCTTTGCTCTGGCTGTCCTCCAGTTGCTGTTCGCCTCTCTGTGCCACTGCTCTCTGGCCATTATGCAAAGGCCACTGGGAGGTGCTGGGGACCTGCTGTGATGTGCCTTCAGCAGGGAGATCTTGTCCTGAGGTCCAAGCAAGTGGAAGGGTTCCTCAGCCCTAGTCTTGCTGAGTGCACAGGGGCTACTAAGAGGCAGAGCTGGCCAGAATGACTCGTGGGCATTGCTGGTGAAAAACAGCCCGTCACAGAAAGGAAAGCACTGTTGTCCAAGAGGATTTTTCTGTGGATAAATCTCCTTTGTTTAAACTTGTGTTTTGTTCTTAAATGCAATTTTTCCAAAGGCAGTGGTATAATGCAGCTGTGACTGTGTGCAGCAGGGGCAAACAGGACAGCAGATGGGTGTTTGACTAGGCTGCTTTTCTGGTAGCTGCTAGCATGCTGTAGAGGTAATGGACTTGATTTCTGAAATAAAAATGCCAGTTTTGGTCATTGCTTTTACTGTTTTCTGCCAGACAGGGGGGGCAGCACTGACCTTGGCTGTCAAAGTCACTGCCAGCAAGTTTCTGCATGGAAAAGGTGGAATTAGCACAGAAGGAAAGAGAAGATGTGAGTGCACCCATCAAAGCCAGAGAGTAAACAACTAGCATAGTTATTACCTCAGAACATAAGGCTTGTTGTAGCGTGACTGGTTTAGACAATGTGCCCTAAGTTTTTCAAACCCTAATAGGACAGACATGCAGCAGCCCAGGAGATCTGAGCCTCATCAGTCTGTCCTGTCACCCGAAACACCCTTGTGCACCTGTGTGCTCTGGCCGATTGCCTTGGCTTCTCACTGTGGCGGGGCTATGCTTTGCTTTGCAAAAGGCACGCTGAACTGAACTTGCTCCTATCAGCAGGCTATATGTGGAAAGAGTGAACTCTTTTCAGAGGGGAAAGAAAAATAAGGTTGTGAAGTGTAAGGTCTGTTAGAAAGCAGATGCAAACTTTCCTTGCTTAATTTGGCCATGGCACCAGAACAAATACTGTATCAGAGCCCTGTTTACTTTCAAGTCTTTGGACAGGTTTATATGTTTGTCTAATTAAAAACCTAAATTAAACATACATAATATAAACTCATAAATTATCTGCTTTCCCCTTCTTTATGACTATTATATTTATGAAATTGTTTTGCACTTTGGAAGTTAATACTGCACTACTTAATACTGACTACATAACAGGTCTTTGGTTAAACGTGTCTCAGAGAGAAGATGTGGAAACATCTAGTCAGCGTTAATAAGTGTTGTGTGAACCTGGAGGAGGACTGGACCTGTCATTTTTGTGGTTTCTATTGATCCTTTCAGGCACTGTGAGGTTCAGCAAATCCCTGTCCTTCAGGGAACATCATTTGGAGGGATCATCCAATTAAGAGCCAATGTGAAGAGTCTGTGAAGTATGAGAACTGGCAAGTGATAGCTAACACAGTTGTTAAGATTTTTATTTTGTACCCAATCACCAAATATATCTTTTTACCCCTCTTTCCAAGAAGTTTTAAATGTGTAGAAAAATGGCAACAGTCTTTGTCACATAAATGAGATTCAATTAGTCTGTTTGACAACCCATGCTCATTTTTTCTGGGTGTTTTGCTGACAAACCCATTATTTTCCTCGACAGAGGTCTGCTGACCCTGATGCTTTGCCACTGGCTGGTGTTTGAGCATTGCAGTTATTATTAACCTGTTTTGTTGTTTCTCCCTACAAGGCATGTTTGTTCAGAGGGCTGGGAACTGTTTAGGAAGTTATTGCCAGTCCTCAGACGTTTGTGCTTTCTGGGGGTGGAGGGAGGGACAACTGCTGCTATCACAAGCTTATTATACACTGTAAGGAAGGACATGAAGCAGCAAGTTTTTAAAGTAGAATTAATCTCTTCTATGTTTTCAGAACGCCTCTGGGAGCCTCCCTGGATGAGCAAAGCAATTCTCTGTTGAAGGGTAAGCAAAGTCTTTACCTACTGAAATAATATTTAGCTGGGAACTGTGCTTTTGTGGACATTCACCTGAGACCTTGGCTCTTTAGCAGCAACACAAACAACAGCCTAGTCAGTGTTGCTGAGTTATTCACACTGTTGAAGCAATTGTGCCTGAGAAACTGGAGAAAGGGGAAAAGATCTTGAATAAGTCTTTCTGGAGAGTTTAGTGAGCCCTAAAAATCCCCCAAATATGCAGAACAGGCTGGTTATAATTTACTCTCTGAGCTGGTGAGCATTAAGCAGTCTCTAATAATTCTGGTTGCCACACCTAAAAATTTTACTATCTGTTCATGTCTGAATACTGAAGTTCAAAGTACAGTGAGGACGTGCAGGTAGTGACAGGGTGCAGAGGAATTACTCGCTGTGTCTGGAGTCTTCACTTCAGCTCTTAATCTGGTCCAAGGAGAGAGAGGGGAATGCCTAAGCTGGACTCAGACTCTGAATCCCCGTGGTAAGATGTCTGGAAGATAGGTAGTGTAGCAGCAGAAGGCACATATATGTTGGGTGGTATTTCCAGGTTCCCACTGGTAGTTAATTTGGTTGCAGGTTGAATGTTTCTGAGCACAACACTAAAGCAGTGTTTTAGTTGGTCTCTTTCAAAATAATTTTCCTACATTCTCAAATGTAACTTCTCACTTCTTAGTGTGTTTTCACTGTATAACTAATGCAGGAATTGTAAATATAGTCTGGTTATATCCTGTTGTATCACCTGAAATGTCTTGTTAATATCTTTAGTTAATTTGTTGGAAACGCTGCAGCATTCTAGTTGTTGAACTGCTAACTGTACATTTTCAGGCATGCTGGTGAAAAATGGAGGAAGTTTTGAAGATGACTTATCCCTGGGAGCTGAAGGTGGGTGTGGCAGCATTATGACTGTTTTTCTAGGGGGAAAAACATAAAAATGTTCAGTCACCTGATTTATATTTTGAAAGACAGCATTTTCCTTCTGGTCAAATGCCGTTGATAAAGCTGTCTATAAAGCCAGCATGAAGCACATACTAAATGCAGGAAGATTAGCTTTTTGCATTTATTAGACTATTGCTAGTGTTAAACATTCTGGTCTAGCCTGAAGGTCAGAGGCAGCCCTGAATTTGTGATTGCCTTCTCATTTTAATGCCCAGAGTGGCAGCACAGCTTGGAGCACTAACTAGGGCTGTGAAAAAGTGGTTTCTCCTATTTGTTCTTCTTGTCCATGGGTTACTCTTGGCAGCTGTGCATGCTCCACTTCCACTGAATCCCTTGGGAGTGGCATGTGTGGGCTTTTGAAGGGAGGAAAGAAATTCTGTCAGCCAAGAGGCAAACTCATTAAGAGCTAAGTGCCTTTAAAAATGAAAAGCACCAAAGCTGAGTAAGTAGTTTGGATCAGCTACGATGTACATTTTGCTGTTGAGAGCTGCTTGACTTTTCTTTCTCTTCCTTATTTTAAGGGGAAGGAGATGTGACTGTTGATGGTGGACTCTGTAGAGAAAGACTTTTAGTCTCTGTGTTGATCATGGATTAGAGATGTCCATAAGCAAACAAACAGAAGCACTGTGGATCCTATTCTAACAGCAGCATCTTGAAATAAAGCAACAAACAATGGTCTTACAAACCAGGTCACAAGGTTGTCTTTTGCAGGATAGGGGATATAAAACAATGCAACTGCTTTCAGTGTAAAAAAAAAAACAAACAAACCAAAAACTCCCCCCATTTAGGATATAACACTTTTTGAACTACAGCTTTTTCAAAGTGACAGAACTTGTATAGTAGAAAGACCCTTTTTTCCATAGCAGTCTTGCCAGTGGTGTCAAAGTAGTGGGACAGGGCCTGGAGGAAGGATATGTCTTTATTTTTAAGAATTCAAGACTTCTAAGGAAAACCGTTGATCTGATAATAACCTTGATCTGATAATGAGGGAGAACAGTACATGAGTCCCTTACTGCAGTAGATTAAATAGGATTCTTTTTTTTTTCTGACAGTCTTTTCCTCGTTAGATTTCCTGTGAGATCTGTGTACTGCAGGCAAAATTTCTCTATAACAATCATCTAAACTCTGAGCATATGACCAGGAATACATGAGTTAGTACTTTATGAACATGTCACTTCTTTCCTTTCAATTTCTTCCCCCTTTATCCTTCCCAAGGATTTCTGGGTTTTTTTGAGTCTTCAGCATTATTTAAGTAGAAGGTTGAGGTTTTTTTGCATAGGAGAAGTCCAAATACCAGTATTGCTGGTAGATTTTCCTGAGTAAAGACATGAGTGTTTCTGTTGGGCTTTGCTTCCTGAGAACAAAGGGACAACAGAGCTGCTTGGAGCAGTGCTGTGTGCACTGTTGGACAGGCAGCCCCTTTGAGGCTGGTGTGAATGGCTTGCCCTTTTGTGTCCCCGACTGACTACATCGAGATACAAGCCTGAGCACTGTGCAAATGGCACACAAGGCATTGGGCTGGGACCAACTAATAATCACCAGCTAATCCATAGAGATAGGCTTACTTACATATTATAAGCAAGAATGTTAAAAGAAAAGCTGTAACATCTGTGTTTTGTATACATTTAAGTTTTTTAAGTGATACCTCTGAAAATAAGAAGTTGTGAGGTTTCCATGTGGGGCTCTCAGCTGCTGACCGTACCCTGATGGCACAGGGAGTCAAGATGCAGGTTTTTCCTGACATGGTGTTTGACATCACTTTGTTCTTTTTGAAGCTGGTTATGGGGTCTACTGGAACATACGCACACTCCTTGCCTGTCTCCTGGAGCCAGTTTGTCAATGTTGAGTTGCCTCTTTGGGGAACCCATGAGGCTGAGGCTCAACTCTCTGACTTGAAAAGGTGTTGATTTTCTGAAAGAATAATGCTGCCTGGGATGTTCCCATGTGGAGCTGGGTGGATCCAGCTGCAGAAGGCACTTGGTACCTGGCAGCTGGCCTCCCTCCAGAGACCTCACGACTCCCAGGTGTGGCCACTAGTCCCATCAGCACTGCAGCTTCACCTGGCTGTTGTCCATGGATTACACAGCTCAGGCAGCCAGGGTTCTACCTCCCTTTGAGTGTGGTCTGTGCTGATGAAAAGACTAACAAATGTACCTGGCTGTTGTGCCAGCTGCCTTTTTTTATGTCCTTTCTCTACTGGAGTAATCCTCATGGTGCCTGCTTCTCCTTTTCCCTTTCCTGTCTCAGAACAGCCCTGCAGCTGGTAATCGTCTTCAATTGCAAAGCAATAAATGGTTTATATAACAATTACTAGCTTACCACATGTTAAATTTTGAGTTAACATGATTAATGACAGTATGTAAATATGTACCCATGTGAGACTCTGTTTTAAACAAAGCCTGAATAAACCAGATCATCTTTATATCAGCCATATACTAAAGCCTTTGACAATCACATTTATATAGGTAGAGAAAAATCTGGCTTATGTGGCAGTGTTGGTAAATGTGCTCACTGCCCGCTTTTTCATACTGGCTGTGGGAAATGTAATTCTTAAGATGTCTGTGTGTAACTTCTTGTTTCCCTACAGCTAATCATCTACGGAGTGAAACCCAAATGGAAACATGGTAAACATTTGATTTGTTTGTTTACTTCAGAGAAATATTTGTACTGAAGGGTGGGAGGGAGAGGGAGCAGTGGAAGTTGTGGAGGCTACCTCAGCACTAAAGCTCTTCTGGTCATGTCTATTTATGTGACAGTGAAGGAAAAGATCCAAATAACACAGAAACAGTTGTTAGGAGATGCAGGAAAAAAATTCAGATTTTGATTCTTCTAGCAGACCTAACAGATTTTGGGCTAGCAGGGAGCAAACAGAAATGACAAATCTAAGTCTTAGTATGATTTACTTTCTTTGCCTCACTGATCCCATTTCAGAAATTTCAAGGTCAAATTAGTCTTATCTTTCAGAGCAAACTTCCTTTGGGAGTTGGGGAAAAAAGACTGAGAGATGTTCTTGTTTCCAGGGAGAGCTTCTAAATAAAATGTACTGAAACTAAAACCCCATTTTGACTTCAGCAAATGCTAGCACACTCCATTTGGGCAGCATCCTCAGTACTCCTCCTGAGCCAGGCTATGTACATGTGCCTTTAGATGAACCTTCGGTGATGGTTTTGTTGTATGTGTGTCGTACAGTAAAACTCACTCCGGGAAGGTTTGTTCCTCAGGGAGATTGTCAGTAATGGTATGTTTGAGCCCAAGGTACTCCCTAATGTTGAGGCAGCTTGCTGAGATGCAGGGAGGAAATACTTTGCGATTGGGAAAGAAACTGGCTGGTAGCCTGGGTTGGAGCTTGTCTTTCTCCATTTCCTCCAGCCTGGAACCTGTTCAGCTTCCCTGGCCACCTCTGAGGCAGCTCACAGCCTTGTGTTGCTGGTGGCTGGGTTTGAGAGGGAACTGAGTACCCAAGGCATGGAGAGGTGGTGGCCGTGCCAGATGGTCCTGCTGGAGTAGGCAGCGGCATGGGGAAGGCAGGAAAAGGCAGATCAGGGCAGTTCACCCAAGGCTGGGCTTCCTTGTTGGAGGAGGATGGTAACAGGGAGGGTGGGGCATCAAGGGGACATCAGGGATTTGTTTTCTCAGTTTGCACTTCAAATTCTTACTGTCTATGTACCTTTTTACTGAGGCATCCCAGGGTTCACTTCTGTTACTGTATTTCAGTAAATGACATGGCTAATACAAACCAGATAGCACTGAAGGGGGAAGAGAAATTCAGCAGCAGTGCTGGAGGCTTCGTTCTCCTCCAAAACAAAATCGAGTTCCTGAATGAAAGGAGTTTATCACAGGGGGCTTCTCTGTTTGTGTTGACAGCAGTGGTGTGCTGGCAAAGGAGAGGAGGCTGCAGTTCCACCAGAAAGGGAGAAGTATGAATTCCTCCGGGTCTGGAAAAAGCAGTGCAACTGTTTCAAGGTAAAAAGAGTACTATGCTTTGAAGGTCATGGCACAGTTCAGTGGAATTTGGCTTCATTTTGCTGGCAAAACTTAGTACTTCTGTTCCTCAGTTAAATGGACTTGGCTTGATTTATGTGCATTGTTGCATTTAGTAGCTGAGAAGGGAATTTTCATTTGATTGCTTGAAAAACTGCTGTTTGTTTTCAGTTGTGGTTTGCAATAAATACTAACAAATGAGTCTAAATGTTAGAAATGTCTGAAATTTTAACAACGATTTAAAATAAGAGCTCTGCGAAAGAAGGGCTGACTTTATAAATACAGCATTGGATCTGAGATGTGTCTGGGCCAATGGTCCTAGTGATAGGAACCAAAACTTCAGATGCAGAGACTTTTGCAATTATTTATTGAAGTAGACTGAACTGTAGTCAAAAGGAGGAACAGGAGGAGTCAAAAGTTGAACAGACCAAGCTGGCTATCAGGCTGAGTTAGCAGTTGGACAGAAGGGACTGTGTCTTAAATGGAGGCAAGCAGATTGTAAACATCTTTTCATTTGTCTAGTGTTTCTGAATTACTGGAGCTCTATGAGGAAGATCCCGAAGAAGTGCTTTATAACCTTGGGTTTGGAAGAGATGAACCAGATATTGCTTCAAAAATTCCAGCAAGATTTTTTAATTCATCATCATTTGCCAGAGGAATAGATATTAAAGTGTTTTTGAATGCCCAAATACAGCGCATGGAAGTGGAAAATCCAAATTTTGCTTTAACAAGTAAGTACATTTTTGAAGCAAAGTTTATTTTTAAGTTTTTGAACTATGTACACAAGCCCAAAAGAAGGTGTATATCTAATATTCTGGCAACGCCCCTTTAGACAGTAAAGGCCAAATTCCATTCAGAAATCATAATAAAACTCTTGCTTGGTCTTAAATATGGCAAGAGGTGACCATCAGTATTGTACAGCTTTGGGTGAAGGGAAGGGGTTTATAGTGGGGGAAGGAAATGAATGCTATATCCTGTGCACTACACTGCCTTCTGCTTTGTATCATTCCAGGCTCTCACTCCTAAACTTGTCTTCTGCTGTAGCTTTAAAGCACTGAAACAAATAGCAGTATCTGTTTCTTATGTTCTTCAGTATCTGGGTGGGATTTTCAGCAACCTACTTCTGTTGTTGCTGAAATCTGGGCCAGTATTTCTATTGACTTGGAGAAGAGCTTTGTTAGGTCAGTAATGAGTGTTTCTGAAATGAGGGCATAGCTGTAATGTCCTCTTGTAGACTGAGAGAGCAATGTGAGTAACTCTTTTCTTCCAATCACTTAATAAATTAACTTGCAAACCTGTGTCCCTTTTTACTCTGTGCAAACTTTCTGTTATTGTGCATTTAGTAAAGATTCTTGCAAAGGCTTTTCCATTTTTTCATATAGTGTGATACTACTTTCACATTACAGTACTGGGCAGTGTTCAGTCAACCTTTGGGTTAAGTAGGAGGAGATTTGGGAAACTGGGGTGGGCACAGTTTATGATGAAAGTTCCCCCTTCAGATAAGAAGGAAGAGCTGCTTCTAAGAATTAAAACCAGTGCAGAGATGGATCAGCAGGTCTGGGATGTGATGATCACGAACGTCCGTGTAAACTCTGCCTTTTATTCCATTCTTGTGCAGGTCGTTTTCGCCAGATTGAAGTGCTTACTACTGTGGCCAATGCTTTTTCTTCTTTGTATTCTCAAGTGTCTGGGACGCCTTTGCAGAAAATTGGTAGTATGAATTCAGTGTCTTCCAGTAAAGAGGCATCCAGCCCTCCCCCTTTAAATCGCAGCAATACAGCCAGCCGGTTAATGAAGACCCTGTCAAAGCTCAATCTGTGCGGCACCCAGCAAGCTGATGGTAGTGGCTGCTCAAGTCCTTCACCTGTTGAAAAAGGGAAAAGTCCAGCTGAACTAGAGAGTGAGGAAAACGATGTTAAAAATGAATGTAAATCACCAAAATACTTTAAAAAGAAAGACTCTCCCTCTTTTTTGGCTACTGTAAAGGAGGAGATAGCTGGTATCTATCAGACAAATGCTGCAGACACACATAAAACTGCAAACCTTCCCTCCTGGACTGAAGATAAGCAAGAGGGTGCAGTGCCTTCAGCAGATGTGCAAAGCAGCAGGACGGCAAGTACCCAGGATAGACTGTGTGAAGAATCTGATCTTTTGGACTCACCAAGCCTCAGCAGCAGTTCCAGTACATCCAACAGCAGCGCCCCGACGCAAAGGCTGCCCACAGCATCGCCAAGTAGAGACCCCTGTGCTCCCCTCGCAAACCCCTCCATAATTAATTTAATGCTGCAGCAGAAGGACTCCTTTGAGATGGAGGAGGTAAGTGGAGATATTTGTTTTTGCATACAGTTTACATAACTTGATGTCTGCCTTCTGTGTAGTTAACAGTATTTTCTCCAGGAAGACTTTAAACATTCTGAGTGATAGGACAGTTGTCACTCTCAGTAGGCTGCTCTGATTGATCCCCTTAGTGAAATAACTTTCTGCTGCTGCTGTTCCTGAGAATCAGAAGGAAAGTTCTCATTCTTTTTTTTTTCATTGAGCTCAGGTAGTTGGAATCACTAGCATAACAGCTAGTAGATAGGTTGAAAATTTTTAATTTGCTTAAATTGCTAACTGTAAGTCATTATTTTTGTTGTCTAAAAGTAAATTCAGTTTATTGATTCATATTGAAGATAAATTTGTGGATGGAGCAAGAGTGTTGTTGCATGAGAGGGAAAGGGGCAATCACTTAGGGTGAGGTGCTCATATTGTGCAACTTTTTGTTTCGATGACAACCTATTGAATGTTGATTTGTTCTCTGGAAATTAGCACACTGAAAATTGCTGTTTGATGTGCCTTTGGCAATGGCGTAGTTACAAATTCTGTGCTAGTTGCCTTTTACTATTTTCATAACTGCTTGTATCTGTTTTTTTGACTGATAAGGATTTTAATTCCCACATTCCTCTAAGTGCTTTGTTTATTAGGCTAGAAAATGTGCAGCCTACAAATTCAAGAATGCATTTTTTTTGCAGAGACTCACACCTTGAAATGTAAGAGCTGTCTTAAATTAGTAGATTTTTTATTTTTTTTTTTGCACACATTTCAGAGTGGCTCTTATTAACAGGTTGGCAGTTAGCTTTTTTGTCTGTGTGAAATAGAACTGTAAAATGAAAAATTGTGATTTCATTGGTGAAATGAGTGAAGAAAGTGAGCAGAAAACCCCAAGAGTTTTACAATGAATGATGAAGTGATGATTTAGTAGATAGTGTGTGTAGTGTTGTGTTGTCATTTCAAGCTCTTCTAGATCAACTAATGTTGTAGTTGAAGGTATTTATTAAATAGAAAAAGGTTATCCAGCCTCTTGTAGTTCCTGCTACTTGTGTGTCCTCACCTACATGTTTTGTGGCCATTTACTGAACCAGAATAAAGCATCAGTCCAGCTGAGAGAGGAAAAAGAAACCCAGTGTATTTTGATTTATTTCTCCTGGCTTAGTTAGCTCTCATCTGGATAATTTTCTTGATTCAGTTTGTTGTGTAGCTGCACAGATGTTTGCATTGGCACAATGGAAGGGATCTGAGGAGTGGTGATGCATTTTTCTACATATCCCAGAGGAGAAATCCATTTTTTGGTACTCTTGGGCAAAGTTTACATTACTTATATATATGTATGTATGTATGTATATGCACTCCAAAGGAAAACTCCATTCCTTGGCATGTAAAGGGTTATGATATGAAGATGACTTGCTGAATTCTGCACAAGCTGAATGTGATGCATTTGCAAAGTTTTTGTTGATACACTTTGCAATGATGCCAGGGCATAAACACAGCTGTTTTGGCAAGATGACATGAGACGTGGGACGGGTTTGTGGTGAATTTTTGTTTATGCAATATACTATATACATACAACTGCCTACAGATTCCTGGGAGGAAGGGATCAGGTTTTGCTGAAGAAACTTTAGAACAATACCTGGCAGCATTATTTGATTTTTGTATGTCTCTAAGCAGGGTTTAATGAACAATGAACTGTATTAGAAACAGTGGAATAGCTCCTCCCGCCCATTTTCCCAGCTTGGCTTGAAGAATATTAGTTAACATAAGAAAGATGACAGATCTATCAAGGAAGCTCTTTCCATGCTTACGAATGCCTTTGAGGCTTGAGCGCCCTTCGGAAGTCTGTGGCTGTGCAGATAGCTAGTGCGGGAGTGAGTCAGGGCAGGATTTCCCCCAGACGCCCTCTCCCGAGGTGGCCAGTTACAGTCCCGAAGGTCGTTTACCAGCGTGGTTGTTGGCCGAAGGGACAACAGGGGAGCTCTCCTGGGCACTTGGGCACCCGAGGTGTGCTGCAGACGTGGCCAGGATTCTGTCTCCCAGCCAAGGACAGGAGGTGGAGGGTATTTAGATGGCAAGAAGCTTAGCCGTTGGGAGACTGCAGATTTTTTTCCAACTGCATCGGAAACTGGGAGATTTGAGAGAATCAAGACGCCTTGCTTGGAAGGTCAGTCTGATCAAAGGGCCTGTAAGATTACTTGATTTTCTTTTTTTTTTTTTTTTAATTATTATTATTATTTTTTACTTTTAAATTTTAAAAATGTTTTCCCAAACTTGAATGGTGAGCCTCTTACATGTTCTTCTGCATTTGGACAAAAGAATATATCCCTTTTGTATGACCTTCATGTGCTAAAGGAACAGAAGCTTCTTGATTTATTGTGCAAGAGTAATGCTGTTCACTTAGTAATGGTGAAAAGTTTAGGCCAAGTACTTTTCAAAACCCTTGTAAATGAGAAGATATACCATTGTGACTGCTACACAAATTATACCATTGCAAGTATAGCCACTTCTTTAGCCAGTATCCTGATCTTAACATTTAAATTTAATCAAAGCTGGAAATGAAAATTTCATTGCTTGGTAATTTTGAAATTAGGCAGGCAGCATGTTAGAGGGAAGGCTTGCAGGTAGTTGGATTGAGAGTTTTGTACATATAGACTTGGATGTGAATAATTAGGATTGCTTTCCAAAGCATACAACAGAGAAAACATTTTCTAGGGTTTGAATTAAAGAAAGACCTCCCTGTTAACAATTTTAGGCATATTCTTTCAATTTGAATGATTGTCTGAGAACTGCTTTCTTAATAAGTCTGTGTTTCCAAAATGGTTAAATAATAGGATTAATTTTCATGCAGTTTTACGTTTCCCAGTTGAAATCTTCATTGCTCTGAACATGTTATCTTCCTTTTTTTTGTACTGGAGGATACAAGAAGTATTTCCACAGATAGTGTAATGGTGAAGTCTGGGGTAGACTCTGACAGGTTCTGGCTCCTTCTGGAGGATTGTTGGCTTGTGGGAAGTAGTTGGTAGGGCAGCTAGATGACAATCCTTAGGTTCTGGCTCTTGATATAATTTTCTACATGTATTTTGCTTGTTTTTTTATGTTCAAATGAGAGGCCAAGGGGGCTGAATGGAAAAGACAGTAGTGTAAAGATGGTCAAAGGTGCTTTCACACAGTTATTTTAGTCTTTTGTCAAAGGGGAACTGAGAACTCTGAGGGTTGTCACAGGATGTGATTTCCAGGTCTTTTTGCATGAATGTAACTGAGAGGGGAGCCCTGTGCTATGGGTGGGAAGTACTATCCTATAGATCTCTGTTCTTCTACAGAAGCATTACTGAGTACTTGATGAAACAATATGTTGGTTCAATAAGATAAGATTTGCTCCCTCAGTCATAGGCTGTTGGTCTGGACAAAAAAAACCCAAAACAACCTTGCATTTGTAGTATATATAGCTTGAGCATTCTGAATCACAGGAACATATTCCGTTTGGCCTCACAAAACATGCATCTCCTCTTCCCAATAGATCCAGAGTACAGAGGGAGATCTACCACATGTTCCAGCTTCTCACCAACTGGCAGTGACCAAGTCAAGGAAAGGTGAGTAGCTTCAACCTCCCGGGAGACAGCAGTTTGCTGACTGTCCTTCCCTCTCTGAAATGCTGATTCAGATATTTAAAACTCATTAAGTTTCTTTTCTCTTTGGAAATAAAAAAGATCTGGGTTTCTTTTTCAGCTAAATCACAGAACATTACTGTGAAGCGGAAACAAAATTACAGTCAACACTACAGCCCTATAACCTCACTGGCTGTTTTCACTTTTGTACAATTGATAATAGCTGAGGGACTGAAATTGTTAATTCAGATTCTGTAGGATTTTTTTTTTTTTCATCACAGATCCTATAATTTAAGATACTCATTTAAACTGAAATTATATTGTTTTAAACCTAAATTACATGATACATCCATCTTTTTCCTGTGCACTACTGCTACATCTGCAAGCTGACTGCAAGAGACTAGTGTTTCTGCACCCACGTGGAAATTGTAGTCCTTCACATGGAGAAACTGTTCAATGGCTCTTGTGACTTTGTACTTTCATCTCAGATTCTTACTTACGTATTTTATGGCTTGGGAGTGAGCGCAAGCTGATCTTTTAAGTTCATTTTGTGATTGTTACTTTGCCCAGTGTTGGCAAGTGAAGTCCATTCTCTAGCTGTTACATGTAATTAAAGGAGAAATAGAGCTTGCTGCATTTATGGAGATGCTTAGCTGCAATGCAGTTTCTTTGTGAAACATGACTATCATCTCTTGGTATTAAGAGGGGCAGAAAAACCTGTCTTAAACAGAGATCATTTTACTTGCCTTTTCAGAAATGAACTGACAGTCTTTTGAAGTGTCAGCTGAATCCTATTAACACGGCTGAGAATTCTCTGGAGTAAGCCCTGAAGGTTAATGACTTGTTGTTAGGGATAGCTTGTGCTACTAGTAGTGTTTTGCACAACACAACGTGGCACTTGCTAGTCTTCCTCTGTTATATAGGCCACAAAGAAGGACCACCAGAAACTGTATCTCTGTTTCAACATTTCTCCCTTGACTGTATTTTAAAGTTCATGATTATGTGTTTTGTGTGATTACATGCTAAGAAAGATACTCTTTACAGGTAAGATGTCTTGTTTACCTGGCCTTGGCAGTTTCAAAAGAGCTTTTCAGAAAAAGGCAACTTAAGGAACCAAGAGCTGCAGTCAGGAAGGAGAAAAAGAATATTTTTTTTCATCTTCTGAAATGCTGTTTTTGTGTTTTGTATTTCCAGTAGCTGTCTTACTCTCTGTTTCCTCCATGCATGTTGAAAAAATCAGGTGGTCCTATGTGTACCTGCGGAAAGGTATCAGCAGTGGGTCTTCAGTATGGCAGAAGCAGGGCATGCTGGCTCATGCTTTCTAGCTAATATACCCCACCAATTTCTGAATATACTTGGCATAGATTAGCAGTGACATTTGTGTGTTATCTTGCAGTGTTATCATGCAAGTATTACCCGGAGTTCTCTGTGACTTACTTAAAAAGGATGTCAATGCTGGTGGTAAGCCTGCATGTTTGCTAGAAGTTAGTTGAGGCCAACATTTTATTTCACCTGGAAGATGTGGAAGGCATGGGACTGTTCTGTATGTTTTTCAGTAAAATTGCCAAGACAGAGAGAGCAATTGGTGGAGAACTTGCTCAAAAGATTAAAAAGCAGTAGTAATTTTTTTTTTTGCAGGTTCTCCAACATGAGACAAAAAAAGAGGCCTGTTTTCTCAGAAAGCTGGTGCTCTCAGAAAGAAAGTTTGAAGGCATCATAGTTAATGGTCAGTCACTTACTAAAAATGCTGGCCATTGTTTCTGAATGTGAAATGCCACTATCACTAGGAGTTTCTTGAGGTGCCATCAGCATGAAAATTCAAGCACTGGTCTTAAAGCATTTTAAGAAGGCCTCTAATAAGGTGTGAAGTATCTGAATTAAAAAGTAAATCTCTTTCCTACTGAGTCTGGAGACTTCATATACTTGAGAATACTGAGTCTGCTGCTGCTTAAACTCCCTTTAAAAAGCATGTTTCTCATTTCAGATTAGCTTTGTTTTTAAGTGATAAACTTAGATTTTCAGAGTGACTTCAAATGATTGCTTTGCTATAGTACTGTTTTTGTTACACATAGGGGATACAAAGAATTCTGTGCCATATTGATCAGCTTGATGTATTTTTTAGGTTATGTCTTCCAAATGGCATCAAATTGGCTTATCCATTATGCCCAAAACTGGCATTCTGGTTTGTTTTTGCTCTTGCAAACCTCAGATGTTTTTGTGCATGTGGGTTTTTTAGGAACTCGGTAGGGAAGAATGAAAAGCTTCAGTTGCTTTGCATTGTAAACATACAATGCTGCTAAATGTCCACCATAAAAAAACCCAACTTCCTGCAAAGTTATCTGGAAGGAAGGTTTGTTAGTTGGAAAACAAAATTCTTTCTGACATATTTATACAGCAGCACCTTCCATTTCAAAAATGCCTAACAAACAAGACAAATATAGGTATAGTGTGTAGAGAACAAAGCATTCTCCAGGCATAGTATTTTATCACAGAATCACAGAATCACAGATATTAGGGGCTGGAAGGGACCTAGAAGATCATCTAGTCCAACCCCCCTGCCTGAGCAGGATCACCTAGACCAAGTCGCCCAGGAACAGATCCAGGCGGGTCTTAAGACTTGTCTCCAGAGATGGAGACTCCACAACCCCCCTGGGCAGCCTGTTCCAGAGCTCTGTCACCCTCACTTATGAGTGTATGGTTGCTGACATCAGTGGTTCTGTGAAATTTTGAATAGCCACAACCCTTTTTCTTTTAAGACATTTGACATTGATAGTAAAAAGCAGTGATTATGTTTGAAAATTTAGTTCTTGAAAGTGAAGAAAGAACTTCAGCACTTAGAAATCATAGGAATACAGAAATGCCTGGATTGAAAGTGATCTCTAGTGCTCATCTAGCCCAACCCCCCCTGCTGAGAGCAGGGACATCTTCAACTAGAGCAGGTTGCTCAGAGCCTTGTTAAGCCCCACCCTGAAAGGTGTGCAAGGTCTGCAGGCATGGGGTCTCAAACATCCCCCTGGGCAACCTGTTCCAGTGCTCCACCACTCTCATGATAAAGAACTTCTTCCTTATTTCTAATCTAAATCCACTCCTTTCTAAAAATGAACCAGCAGGTGGTCTGGTGGTTAGGATTCGGTGCTCTCACTGCCGTGGCCCAGGTTCGATTCCTGGTCA
Source organism: Ceyx melanurus (assembly GCA_024611195.1). NCBI lineage: Eukaryota > Metazoa > Chordata > Aves > Coraciiformes > Alcedinidae > Ceyx > Ceyx melanurus. The sequence continues at coordinate 19,652 of JANHGL010018247.1, forward strand.
GGGAAGTTTCTTTGTGACTTGGTGATCCTGCTCTGGCAGAGGGATTGGACTAGATGATCTTCTAGGTCCCTTCCAACCCCTAACATTCTGTGATTTAAAACTATTGCCCCTTGCCCTTTCACTACAGGCCTTTATAAACAGGCCCTCTCCAGTCTTTTCATAAACTCCCTTCAGGTGCTGGAAGGTGGCTATAAGATCTCCCTGGAGCATTCTCCAGGCTGAACAATCCCAGCTCCCTCAGCCTATACTCATAGGTGTTTCAGCCTCCTAATCATCTTCATGGCCTCCTCTGGACCTGCTCCATCAGGTCCATGTCCTTCCTGTGCTGAGGACTCCAGAGCTCACTTCCTGTCCTTAATATATTAATGTATTTATAGCTTTCTGTGGGTGCAGCTCCAGAGGAGATTGGAGATGGAGGAGTGAGAAGAAAACATTTGGTACAGATTTAGTGTTTGTGGGAGTCTGTGCTTATCTGTTCAGAAGCTAGGATATCTCTTGGGACTCTGCAGAGTTTATTCTGCAGGGCTCACTACTTGCTGGATTTGGCAATGTTGGGGTGCAGGGTACAATCAATATGGGAGAAAGGGGAGGAGATATATTTAATCCCATAATAGAATGCTGAGGCTAAGTTGGGAATGTCTATTTATTAATTATCTCATTAAATACAAAGTGTGTTAGAGCTTTGTCAATACTGCAGGTACCAGAAAGAGATGTTACTAAAGCTTCAGAGGCAGTTTCCACATATCTCTCTCCTCTTATGTGTGAGTGATGCAGAAAGTGTAAGCAAGTATCTGATGGGACTGTATTGGTGAGACTGAGAGTCCATTGGTAGCTGAATATTTTATATTCTATTTTATAGAACAGAATATTTTATAATAGAGGAATTATTGCATTATTTGGTGGTGATTCTGTGATAAATATGTACTATTGTGTTTTGTAAACTGCAGACTTGTTTCTTCATAATCAGTTCTTGTTTTGAACTTTGTCAGCTTATTTGATATATTTCTGAATACCGACATTTCTCTGGCATGTATTCAGAGCCTAAGTATATTTTGATTTTTTTTTTGTACAGCTTAAAACAATAATCCAAAGGGTATTTCTATTTGTGCTCTGTTTAACTGAGACATTAATCTGTTTGTTCCTTCTGGTTTTGTTAATTTTGACTGGTTCCTTTTCCCATACTTTCCTTATTATGCTGCCTCTGGCCTTGTCTTGCTAGTTCAGAAGATTTTCTCTGAAGTAGTGTTGATAATAGGTTTGCATTGCAGGGTTGGCATCATGGTGAGCTTTTTGCAGAAGGTACAATTACCTTAGTAGAGGTATGCAGGGCAAGGGATGATCCTAGATTAGCCCCTGCCACCCAGCCTTTGGTGCCAGGTTTTCTGCATTCCAGGTGAAGAGAGGGGAGCCATATCTCTTCATAACCTGCATGAGGCTTGTATTAGTGCTTCTGCTGTAGGCTGTAAGGCTGTCAAAGCATGAGCATAAATAGCAAATGCAATAGAAAATTATCTAAAGCACTGATACTTTAGTACTGCATCTCTGAGAAGATCAAGAATTGATCATATGTGTATATATATATATATATATGTCATATTTTTTTAACACCTACAGAGGAAATACTGCCTGAGAAGGAAATAGAAAGGCAGGTCAGTATTTTTCTTGAGCAGTAATAGGCTTCATGCACCTGAAACCAGATGAAAGGCAAATGCACTGGTGAATTGCTTTATCTGAAGTAGCTGGAATGTCTCCCCTGTGGCTAAAGGATTTCACTAGTAGTGCTTTTGCCTTTTAAATTAAAAATCACCAAATAGGAAAAGAGAGAGAGAAGAGGCCAAAGTAGGTGACTTTTCACCTTGGAGGAGATGGCAGCTTCCTAACAGCCTCAGCTGTCATGGCAACCTGTTCATGACATGCTCTTTCAGCTGTATTAATTGTATTGGGCAGTTACTGAGAGCTAGTCCAGTTCTCAGGGAAATAATATCCATTGTCTTTAATGGGAGCTGGGTGGGAATGTCTGTCTTGAGGTAGAAAAGTTGTTTATCATCACAGGATATTGTGGCTACCATGATAACAGAGCAGCAGCACAATTTGAAAGGCACTCCTTAAAAGCTGTGTGAAAGAGCCATTACAGAAGTTTAATGGGCAGTTTGTCTCTCCTGGTGTGCACAAACTTCTGGGCCTCTGCAGGCTTTTATTTCTGACTTAGTGAAATGTTCATCAAAATCTATACTTAAAAAAAAAAAATTAGTTCTGAATATCCAGCAGTTTCAAAATAGTTTTCATAATGCATTCCAATGCATTGAGCTGTGAACTGGGATTAATTATATGATGACAGTTAAGTGGTTGAAAGAATGCAGGGCAAAATTCTGCCTTGAGTCTCCAAGAAAACACCAGCAAGCTCATGCTCTAGGGTGAGGAGGAGGAGGAGAAGGGTTTTGGGGGCTACAGGCTGCTGTGGTCTCATTTCATCTCCAACCTTTACACTTCTCAGAACTATAGGTGAGATAAGGTTGTTGCTCATGCTACCATGTGGATAAGCAAAGTGTTTATGGTTCTGTAAGGTAAACACCATTCCTTGTGAGTGCCTCCTGTTCTACTGTACTGCACAGCTACTGAGATTTCCTGGAAAAACAGCTTTCTGACTATAGTGCTTGCACAAGATGAAATCACTCTTGGTTAGCACTGAGGATTTTAGAGTCTCTTTAGGCTATTTTAACACTTACCTAATATAAGCAGAAAGGAATAAGCAGGAGGATCTCATCTTTCATGTATAAAGTGGGCACTGGGAATGTGCTTTGGTAGACTGCCCATTGGTGTGTCAGAGATGTTTTGTATTTGCCCACTAATCCAGTGGAGGACTGACTGTCTCTAGCAGTTTTCCCGAGTCCCGTGTGTTGCACTCTCTGCTCATGTGATGCTGTTCCTCTGGCTGTATGTTGTGGTGCAGGCTGGCAGGAGAGGAGTGAGCAGCCTGGTCTACTTAAAGGTGTCCCTACTCACTGCAGGAGGGCTGGACTAGATGACCTTTGGAGATCCCTTCCGGCCCTAAACATTCTATGATTCTATGATCTCCTTTATCTTCATGATCAGGAGGGGTGACAAATCTGTACCTGTCAATACAAAAACAACTTTTCCACTGTCTGCATGTGAATTAGCCAGTAATTCAGTGCCGTGGAAGGAAAGCTCCAGCAGTAGCAACATCTACAGAATTGTGTTTTTTTCCACAGCACAGGAAAGAAAAATGTGAAAGATGCTTCCTCTTCCACAGCTGTTTTAAGCTTCATAAATAGGGCTTTGCATGAGAAGAGGTTTTTCTTGAAACAAACAAATTATTTCTCTATATTGTTCAAAATGGAACTTGAAAATGAATTGTGATATCCACTTAATGTTACTTTGATGTAAAAGGAAAGCGTGTATTGAATGTGATTGTTCTTGAGAGGTTGTAATTTGTAAAGTAATTAAGATTGGGCTTTGCTTGTTTTAAACAGATCAGCTGTTACGGACTGGGAGTCAGCACTCTGACAGCAGTGGCTTTGCTGAGGACTCCTCCACAGATTGTTCTCCATTTAATCAGCTTCAGGTGAGGCTCTCTTGCTGCAATTGAAATGTTACCTATTGTTGTGGGACAGTAGGGACCTAGGGAGGTCAGAAGGCATGTTGATGTTTGATTGCTATTGTGACTGTCAGTCTAGATCTAGAACTCATTTTCAGAGCTGGACCTGCTGAGTCCTTTTCAGAACTGTGTTAAATTTGAAATGTTTTCTCATAGGATAATCTGGGCACACTTGAGTGTGGTATAAGCTCTAAATTCAGTATGTCCTGTTTTCTCTTTCTGGTGTGCATTTTTTCTCACTGACTGAGGCTCCAGAGTCATAGGCCACTCCTCTTATCACTGCAGTGGGAAGAAATTAAAGTTATGAAAAATTCTAGTATTTTTGCTGATCATTTAATTTCTGGTATAATTTTTACCTTCCCATGTGGGTTGTTTTTTTTTTTTCTCCATATTTTTCTATTTTAGCAGCTGGCAGAAAGTGAAAACAATTTGATACTAACTTTACTGTGAAAGTATATTAATATTTAGTTAATCTTGAGATCCCACATTTGCTCTTGTTCCAGTTCCTTTGATCTCAGTCCCAGAACTTGCTGTGATACTGACCAGAGACCACATGTCTTGGGAGGCTTTTGTTCTAGCATGGTGTTTAGGTGTCTGCTCAATACATGTTTGCACAGCATTTTACCTGATATTTAGGAGTTCTCTTGCACCTCCTAAAACATTCACACAGGAATAGCCATGATTTGGATAGACTTTCAGTCAGACAGAGAAACATTTTGTTGTATCCTGGCTTCAAGGCTTTCAGGTAGCTATTTGGAGGTCAGCCTGGAGGAATACAAAGATGAGATTGTCACCTGTAATTTCATTTTTTATGGCTTGCAGCTGCTGAACTTTTTTTATGCTGTTTTAAGGTGGTGGTTTTTGGATTTTTGTTTTTTGTTGGGTTTTTTGGTGTGTGGTTTGGTTGTTTTTGTTTTTGATCTTGTGTCTCATCAAACATTTTTAAAGCTGTTTCACATTTACTAGGAAGAGATTCCTACACTCCTCATCCATCACTGTTGCTTTTCCATTTTGGTATTGGTATTCTGTGCTTTCCAGTTCATTAGTTTTTCAACCAAGTACCAAAATTAAAGCCAAGACTCTGCTAGTCTTTAACATCAGCTTACAGTTTCCAAGAGCAAGAGAGTGAATAAAGGAAATCATGAGTCCAAGTCTCTGTTACGGGCATAATAGTCCAAGATGCTGATTCTGCTCTCTACTAAACTGGGACTGCAGTGAAGTTGCCAGGTATGTTAGAAGGTGACTTGGATTAGAGTTGCTAACTCCTGATCTTTACATTGGTTGCAACCTAATTAAAGTCTATTAAAAGCATGTTACAACTAAGTGGCCCTTCACTGGAAGATTGATGAAGTTTGTGTTGGCTGCAAAGGGATGAGATTTTTCTGCTTTCTGTTATACTGTTTTGAAAAGATGTATTGAGACTGCATGAGGCTTGTGTCATGAGGTTGCTGAGCTCTCCTTTGCTGCCTTCAGTGCTTTAATCAGACCAGGTGCTGAGCCGAATTCAGAAAATATGAGTGAATGATGAGACTAGGGGAAACAAGAACTTGTCAGCTAGTGAAGAGAACCTGTGAAAAGATGAAGGGGTTATGGAGCGGTGCATGTTGTTTTTTAAAAGTATGGTAAGTTAGTGCCATCTACTGTTAAATAATTTACTCTAGCAGCCATAGCAGTGCTCTGAAACTCAGGAGAAAACTGAAAAACTGGAACCGTATTGTCTTTCATCCCTGACATCCCAAATAAAGATTTCTAAGGGAAATTTCTTTTGGTATTGGGGTGGGATATTCTGCAGGGCAGTTTTCATATTTCCAAAGAATCGAGAAGAATTCTCCTTCCAGGTTCTTGAAGTTTTTCTTGCCTGACATATAAGCAAACAATGTGATAGAAGATTAGAAACACAAGATAAGTACACATGTAGCATACCTAATTTCACCTAGACATGAAAATCTTTTGTTCTTTTAAAATACCTTTGACTTGAACAGTATCTGAACTTGCATAGTCGTTCATACTAATTTTCAGCTGTGGCAGTGTGTACAATATTAAGTACATACATAAAAAGATCACCTTCATGACTGAAATCTTCTGGTTAGAGATGTTTTCATGACTGAAATCTTCTGGATAGAGATGGTTAGAGAATATACTGTTGCCTGACATACACCATATGTAATTTTTTCTAGAAAAAACTAATAGTTAATATCCTCATGGCAGTGAAAGCTGCAGAATTTAGCAATGGGAAAGCTGCTCTAAATTTCTGGTTCATGTATCAGGTATGGTAAACTTCCGAAGCTCTACTTTATAACACATGTTCTTATGAAAATAGTCATGCCCATTCGTAAATATACCAGTCAATCAGGCCACCCCAATATACTTTGCAATCCATTTTTTTTTTCCTTTCTGATAAGATGCCTAACATTGATTATCCATTAAATTAGGAGCTTCCTCATACGTGTGCTCTGTTTTAAACTGTGATTTAGAATGAAAAAGGGAAGAAGTATTAGGAGAAAGGAAGGATGAATGTAATAGTACTGGATGCAGTCTAAAATAGAGATTAGCAGCCTTACATGAAATTCTCAGTCTCAGACAGTTCTGTGACTTGGGACAAGTGCATGGAGACTGGTTTTTCCCTTTCACAGTGTTGTCCTGTGACACTAGTTGAACTGCAGTCTGCAGTTATCACTTCTCAGTATGCATTCCCTAATGCCACCTTTGTTTCAGTGCTGACTAAACTTTTATGTATGGGAGATGCCACGTACCACCTCCCTTTGTCATCACTACATAAAATACAAGGATTTTGCTTTTTTCGCTCCTTTACTTTGCTGCCACTCCTGTTCTGCTGGCAATAAAGAATTTGTCAAATCAAAGAAATGTGTGAATCGTTTGCTCTTTTTTATAAAAAAAAAAAACAACAAAAAACCCAACAACAACCAACATCTCCTTTTGGTGCCATACATTAATATGCTTCTAACCTATCTAATAATATGGTTTCTTACTTCTACTTCACTGTTTTTCTTGCACACTAACTGCATTATTCTTTCTGCTTTCCTCCACAATACTCAATCTATATGGACTTGGACTCAGTCCAACTTCTGAGAAGGCAGTAGTTGAGTCTCCAGTATGCTGACTTGTATCTTCCCCAGGTTCAGGAGTCTTTGCAGGGCATGGGAAGCAGTGCTGACAGCTGTGACAGTGAGACAACTGTGACGTCGCATAGTGAGGAACAGAAAACACCGATAGCCAAGGAATTGCCCTGTTTCAATAAGTTTGAGGAAGAGGAAGAAGATGATGAAGAGGATGATGAAGAGGATGTTATCTCTCAAGTAGAGCGACAAATGGTAGGGACATCTTCTGACAACAGAAGGAGTAAAGACAGAAAAAATACTGACTTTGAAACTGAACAGAATCAAGGAGGAGAAAGCAAGTCATCTTGTATATCAGAGAGAGTCCAAGAAGAAGTCAGCTCTAATGAGGAAGACATTACCAATGCACAAAAAGAATTGGACCTGCTGGAGGAAAGCAGTGTGTTTGAGTTTCCTCAGTACCACACACACCATATCCTCAAGGCAGTGGAGCCTCCGGAAGGTGGCAGGTCCTCCCTGTCATCTGTGGACAGGGTACACGTTGCCTTACAGAGGGCCGAGATGAGGATTGTCAGCACATCTGATTCCAGAGCTGGACGAACTCTGCTTAAGTCAAAAGATCTCCTGAGGAAGCAGAGACTCTGGTTTGCTGAATCAGGCTATCCTCTAAGGCGGTCTCAGTCTCTCCCAACTGCATTGCTGAATCCAGTGAAAGTGGTGTCCGCTGTGAATGTCCAGTTAACTCCAGGAAAAGAGACTCTGTGCAGTCCTCCCTCTTTCACCTACAAGTACACACGTGTAGAGGAAGACAAGAAAACACCACCTGAGAATGACAAAAATGAGGGTGAGGCAGCCACCAGCCAGCCAGTGTGCAAATCCACGCTGTTCATTGCACCTTCATCCTCAAAAAAAGAATTGTCCCAGTCTGGGCCCAACAGGCTGTCTGAGGAGTCCAGTCCCACCAGGGTACAGAGCTGCCCAGTGCACACGCTGGCACATATGTCCCAGTCAACATGCTCCCTCCACTCTCTCCCTGCTGAGTGGCAGGACAGACCATTCTGTGAGCACATGAGGACAATGAGCACCCACAGCGTCCCCAGCATCTCTGGCTCTTCCTTCAGTGCCTTGCTTTCCCCATTCAGCTGTCCCTTCTCTCCAAGGCACGCTGGATTTCTTCATCGACCTCATACCATCAACCCACCCTCCACTGTGGAGATGCAGCTGCGCAGAGTTCTACATGACATTAGAAACTCTCTGCAGAATCTCTCACAGGTAAGAGAAAGCAAAATTTTTTCCCTGGCCAAAGGGGGTTCTTATTTTTCCTTACAAAACCAAGATGTTAATCTGAAGATACCTTTGCATAGTGCAACAGATTAGGAAAAGTGACACTTTGTGCAAGTTTGATTGCACTGTATTTTGCTATATTAGGAGCTTCTCTTTAAAGTGGAAAATGATAATCTCTCCCGAGCTCCACTATTTTTGCATGTAATTTTTTCTTGTTGCAGTTTACCCAGATTGTTTTTTTAAAAACAAAACAAAACAAAAACCCCAAATTTTTAAGGAGATTCTTGGGTAGGAGGGAGTAACAATGTTTGTTTTATTCTCTACATTATTAGATAATATATATTATATATTAGATA
>JANHGL010018247.1:28084-94484 GCA_024611195.1 Ceyx melanurus
TACTTATAAGGGATAACTTGCTCTTTCTGATTCAGCAGAAGACGGCCACAGAATTGCGTAAGGTCGGTTAAATCAAAGAGTACACTCTGAAAAGCTATATATTAAAAATGTATATTTTTCATTTTAAGTCACATGGCTTCGTTAATGGTGTCAGTAATGATTGATCCCCATACATTTCTGTGCTCTTCCATGCCAATATTTTGCACTTTCATCTCTGGAGCTAGTCAACATGGTCCTGACATCATCACTCATGTGTTAACAATCAGTTTTGCCAGAGCATGTGAAATTTTGTCCATCTCATCACTCAGAGAAGAAAAGCCTTTTTTTGTTTTGTTTTGTTTTTCATCAGTTTCTGCCACACCTTCTGCTCTTTCTCTTCTCATTGCCATCCCTTTTCTGCTGTTCTCTTAGGTGGTGATCCAATTTAGGAGCCTGCAAGCTGCTGCAGGAGCCTATGTGGGCAGAGCAGTTGCAGACTCTGCTTGTTTATATATGAAAGCATGGAGATGATTCATTCATAGAGCTTCAACAATTTCTGTGGGTTTTATCCAAGAACAAATATGGGCCTGCCTGCACCATATTGCAGGTAGTAGGGTGTAGTGGGCTTTTTTAGACTCCTGTTATTTTGTTTATTTTGCTACTTAACAAAAGTTAGAAGCTAGTCCATCTTGAGTTTGGTTAGACCAGCTGGCCCTGCTTCTTGGAGTAAGCTGTGGTACTGTGATCAGCTCTGCAATGGAAAGCTGTGGCCAGCTGTGTTTTAAGTCAGCTATTGCTCAAAGTAGTGGACTGTGCCCGGGAGCAAGTGTTTGCAGAATTTAACCTTCTTTGTAACATTATCTCGTGGGTTTCAATTGCAGCCTTGATTTGTGTAAGGTTGCAGTGTGCTACTGTATTTTTATCACATATACAATGATAACTAAACCTAATGAAGAAGAAACCTCTGTATTATGTCCAGAACTTCTCATTGCAGTCTTGTATGAAAATGTAGTCCTAGGTGCTTCTTTTTCAACAGCCAAGATCAAGTTTGGCCCACAGCACACTCAGTAGCTGAAGAAAATGTTCAGGTATTTCAAAGATAGGATTCTGGTTTTAAGATAGAATAAAGAGGAATAGATAAAGTCCCGATAGAACAGGGAACAAAGAAAACTGGGAGAGGAAAAACATAATATCCCCTTTATGTGATCATGTTTAAGCAAAACTTCTCTGATGAATGGACGTGCATCAAATTTTCCATGATGCATCAATAGTCCTTTGAATTCTTTCAACATTATATTGGACAATCTGTCTTTTTCACATTTGAAAAGGCAAATGGTGTTGCTGTTGCTTAACTGTTCTTTATTGTGCTGTGTCTCTACTTGTAACAGCCCTTGAATTTTATCTACTTGCTCCATATGTTAATGCAACATGCAAACAGAAATTCTTCAGCAATCTTCTTTTTATGAGAGCACACAGAGAGCTTTGATTGTAGGCAGTGTAGTGAGATTAAGAACCAAAATGATAAAAATAAAACAACCCCAAAGTATCAACTGAGCAAAATCCTACAACAAATGTGATTGTAATAATGCTTTGAAAATGGATCACAGTTTGTTCAGTTCCGGTTTGGAATTGTTGCTTTTCTGTTGTTAGCTAAGAGAATTGAGGCTACTGCAGGCATATTTCTGGTGCAGAAAAACTTAGCTTTTATTCCTACTTACTGTGTTGGACTGGATTAATTTAATTTTTCATCTGCAGCTCATTTGAATTGCAGAGCTTTGGTGCACATTCTTCAATTTAGAGCTGGTGCTGCCATTTTGTAAGGTTTCCTTTCCTGACACAATATTTGCATAGATGGCAGAAATCACACTGCCAGTAAGGCTGTGTTCTGACAGTGGCTGCTTTTGGAGCATCTGCACGTTTAAGAAGGTGAGTTCATAAAGGAGATTGGTGATTCCCATTTCAAATTGTTTGTTTCTTCCTTCCCTAGTACCCAGTGATGAGGGGTCAGGATTTTTCAGCTGCCACCAGTTACACTACTCAGAGATCATCCATTCTACCTCTCTATGAAGTAAGTGATCCTGTTCATGTAGTGCTACTTAGTCAAAATAAAGTTCAAAGAAACATCCTATTGGGCTAACTTAAGTAGTTCCCTATCTTTTCCCTCAAGAGATAACAGATGACCATCCTTGAAATAAAGTTTGAAAGGAACTAATGTAAATACATGGAAATCCTGTTTTTTTTTCTTGAAAAATGTTTTTTTTCTTGAATTGTGAGTTTTCAACATACAACCTCTGTACTATACTGAAGTTGCAGAGGTTCTATTTCACTCAAAGGGCACATCTGGGCAAATGTTATAGGATCGAGACCTAATCAGGTTTTCCATGTAATGCTGCTTGGTGTTTGTTTTTTTTCCCCAGAATACTTTTCAGGAGCTACAAGTGGTAAGGCGAAATCTAAACTTATTCAGAACTCAAATGATGGATTTGGAATTGACTATGTTACGTCAACAGACAACAGTTTATCAGCACATGACAGAAGAGGAAAGGTAAAATTACCTTTAAAAAAAAATAAAAAGAAAACACTCTGGCACTTCGGGAAATGTGTTACTGCCTCTGAAATCAGAGCAAGAAATCAGAAAGAATTAGTTTTAATTTGAACAGGGTTGGAGCTGAGCTTTTACAAAACCCGTGTTTACTCCCTTCTTCTTCATTCCAGAGTTTTTCCCACTTTGTGTCTTCTAATTCCTATTTCTTATTAATTGATGATTGTTTTTTTCTTCATCCTTTCTCCAAAGTGATTTTACAGCTGTAGATGTAAAGGACTTTTATGATTGGATACTTGAATACAGGCTAGTGGAAGCAGGAAAGCCTTTAAGATTTTCAGCTTCGATTCCACCAGGGCTCCCACCCCTTCTACTGTATTTGTAAATGAAGAATTCATATTGTAGCATTCATTCAGATGCTCTTCCAGCTTACAGTGGCCATTTATCAGGCTATAGATGGCATTCATATTCTGGCTTTGTGTGTTTGTACTCGCGGTGAGTTGAAGGAGCAGCTGATCTGGAGCAATTTACAAAACTGCTTATATATTGAGTTGAATCTGCTCTTGACTAATTACTTAGAAAGTATGCATGTTTGAAATCAGTTGGTCTTCTTAGACAATGGTGTCCTGGCCAAAATGTATCTGTGACTTGCTTGGAAATCTAGAACCACACAGAAGTAGCAATATGTGATTACTGGTTTTGTCTATTATTTTTATTGGTTTTGCTTTTTATTTGGATTGGATTATATATAAATGCCAGTTTCTTCTTCTTGCATATGTTGAAGCATTTAAAGCTAAAATGTTTGGAGAATGTTCTGTGATATGTTATGTTGTTTAGTTTTCTCGATAAAGCCATATCTGTTTTCATTAAATGGAGAAAGACTTTTGTTCCATCTAGGCATTCAGCTAATTTTTCCAAGAAAGATAAATTTTCTGTCTTCCAATTAAATTCCCTTGTATAAATTCCTTTACTCATGGGATTGTCCTGCTCAGTTTGCCCTTTGTGGTGCAAGGCTTAGTGCAGTGAATGCCCTTGTTCTTTTTTGTGGTGGACTTGGTACAGATATGAAGCTGATCAGCTACAGGGCTTGAGAAAGTCTGTCCGTATGGAGCTACAGGAGTTAGAGATGCAGTTAGAAGAACGTCTACTTGCTTTGGAAGATCAGCTGAGAAGTCTGCACATGTCTTCACCTTACAGACCTCAGATGCATATGGTAAGTATTACTTTTGCAACAATATTATATATTTTCTCAGTGTAATGTTAGTATCTCAAAACTGTTACATCTCTTACAGTGGGATAATATTTGGGGAATCTAATGATGCCATGTGTATCATTGGGGTCATTTTATTAGTGTCTCTCCTTAGACAAAAGGCTTGTGAATAGGGAGACTTTTTTGGTGTTAATATGTATCAATACTTGTCTGCTGGTGTTTTAGGGCTTAGATTTCAGACTTCTTCTGTCAGTATTTTCTTCTTTTTCCTTATCACAATCCTGAATTCTCACATGTTTGGTTGGTAGTGCTCATGGCTATAATCCTTAGATTTAGGGGGATGGTCTTACTGGAGTTTCCTTACACTGATTTTCTTATTTGTGAAATAAGGGCAGAGAGATGAGAAGTGCACAGTGTTTCTCTCCCAAGTAATATAGTGTGCTTTTCCTAGCTCTGACAATCTGTGTGACAATCTGTGTAACAATCTGGAAAATGCAGTTCTCATATTCAGGTTTTTCCTCCATTGCCTTTTGTAGCTCCTTCAGGTGAGTGTGTGGCTCCCCACCAAACACCAGGAGAAGCTCTGCTCCCACAAACACTCCCCAGAAGCACAAGAGGGAGAATAAAAGAGACACTTGCATATCTTTATTGGTGTGCTTTTTCACTCAGTGCAAGACTGTTGTTTTTTTTTGTTGTTTTTTTTTGTTGTTTTTTTTTTAATGCAGTACTGTCATTAGCCAAATAAAAAGAAGCACAGATGAAAAGTACCATATGTTCTTCCTGGGTGTCATTCCTCTTTCTTGGCCAATCCTCTTCTGTACAAGCAGCACAGGCACAGGCCCACATCTTTTTTAGTATTTTGTCATGGGGAAAAGAAAAAAAGGAAACCCAAGAACAGGAAAATATTATATTACTGTGATCCTAAGCCAAACTTGCATTCTTTAAACGATATAAATATATTTTTATTTGTAAATCCTTTTACAGTAGAGGACCAACTTGAAAAATGATTGAAATAAACTTTCTCCAACCAGCTTTCACAGCTTTGCTTCCTGTTTACAAGTTTCTGCTTTTACAGAAACTTGTCTGAGACACAGCATGTTTATATATTAGCTTTAGACAACTCTAAAAAAATCTCTAAAAAAAGTCTCAATGTGTTATCTTGACTTAATTTTTCAGGGTATGTATGGAAGCAGAAGTGCTGATAATCTATCATGCCCTTCTCCATTGAATGTCATTGAACCAGTAAGTAATAGTTTTGTACTGTATGTTTTATTAATAAAAAGAATTGTGAAGGGATTTCTTAAAAAAAAAAGGCTGCAGGAGATTCATATGACACACAGTCTTGGAAATACTTTACTCACTTGAGTAGTTCTGTTGAGAACAGCTGCATTTTCTCTTAAGCAAAGTTGCCATAGGTCTAAGTAGCTATGAAGTCTTGTTTGTTTTTAAGAGGAATATGTAGAAGTGAGTTGCTGTTTGCATTTAGTTGACACAATGACTACATGGTGAGTTTTCTATGGAAAATTATTTCCTATTTTTCAGTGCATTTTATCCTATTGAAAGCAAGTAGTTAAAAGACTGTAGAAAGTACAAACTTGAATTGTTTTAGCAAATAGAAATAAAATAAAGCCTTTGTGTGCATCTCTGTCAATAACTGTGGCAAGATGTATCTATATTGCAAAACTCAGTGGCTTGGGGAGCTACCACGGTTTCTATTTATGTTGGCTTTCAAAAAAAAGCCCATTCCTTTTTATGATCTTCTTTGTTGCAATCATAAAGGTAAAGCATATGTTTATTTTATAGCTTTATTTATTACATGGAGGGAATGAGTAAGTAATTGAATAAATAATAAGAAAGTTTAGTTGTGTCTGTGCATTACTTTTTTAATATGCTTATTCAGAACTATTTCTTTTCTGAATCCTTAGGTCTCTGAACTTATTCGAGAGCAGTCATTTCTGAAGTCTGAACTGGGTTTAGGACTGGGAGATCTTGGACTGGAAACTCTCCCAGCAGAGGGTACAGAGTCCGTATTCTCCCATGGAAACTCTGATTCCTCTTCAGTGTGCTCTGGTCACACAGGTAGAAAAGCTGGTGTTAGTTCCTCTGAACTAACAGGAAAGTCTAAGAGCCAAAGCAAGAAGTTATACCGAGCCTCAGTTGCCTTAACACCAACTCCCCCAGTGAGAGCAGGCATTGGACAGCAGGCGGAAAGCTCTGAGGACCTTACAGACTCCAAGCCAGAGGTGGAGCACAAACTTGAAAAAGTCCCTCTTGTGCCTTCGATTGATGAAATCCACAAAACTGTGGAGCAGGAGGAGCTGCAGCAAGTCATACGGGAGGTGAGGAGGAAGGGGCTGAGATCTAGGATGTTTGAACAGCATTCACTGCAACCTAAAGTCAGGCCGTCTGTAACTGTTGACCACTGAGGTTTTCTTTTCCCTCTCAGGCCAAGGCTCCATACTGTTTCTGTACTATTTCTGAGGGCTCAGAGCTTATCAGTAAGTGTTCAAGCCACAGCTGTATTCTTGTGCAAAGCTGCAGATATTTCTTCAGTGACAGTGGGTAGCACATAAATTAATAGCTTATTGCATCTATAAGTCTGGGTGATAAAAGAATTTGTCATCTCTACTTAAGCAGCAGTATTTCAGATTCCCAAGTGAAAATTTCTGTCGTTTGCTTGCTGCCAGGTTGAAATTAATTTGACTGATGAAATACTGTTTCTGAAACAACTCCATAGTAAGTGTTAAAAATACTTTCCCAGTCCCTCCAAACCACTGAAGAATGTGGGAGTGTAAGTGAAACAGACTGAAGTCAGATGAGAATTTTATTTCAGACTTTAAAACTGATGTTGGACCAATGCTGTTGGAAAAGTTTTATTGGCAGTCAAAGAAAGTGAAGGCTGCTTGGTTATATTTATTGTAGGCCAGGTTAAAAAACAGGATTAAAATGACATGTTTGGTTTTTCAGTGGCATGACAGAAAACCTTAAGACAAGTAGCATAAAATGGGAAAAGGAAGAGAAGAAACTTCTTCACAAAAGCAGAGCCTTTGAGAAAGTGAAGTGAGCTTTCTGCTGTGGATACAGAAATGAGGATTGAGAACCTGTGAGTTTTATTTCCTCTCCTTCACTGGAGAGAGGGACCACTTAGGCTTTAGCTCAGAGACATTGGACCCTTAGCCTTTATCTCATCCCTTGAAGCTTTTGTATGGCTGGGCCATAAACCACTTAAAAAGCCAGGAGAGAAGTAATGCCCAGGACTGGACAATAGGCCAGGCTGTAACACTGTGGTACCATCCAGGTCTGTTTGCATTAAGGTTTTGAGTAAATGCAACCAGCTTTGCCTTAGCTTTGCCTTTAAAACAGATGAGAGGCAGGTTCCTTGTCTCATGATAAACAGGTCCTAGAGGAATCTTTTTCTATACCTTCACTCCTCAACTCTCAGTGCAGAAAGAAGCAGAGTGTACTGGACCCTATAAGCTATAATTTCACTCTTTGTCTGACCACAAAGCTCTGCTGTGTTTGTCTCTGCAAAGTGGAGATGTTTTCTGAGCTGACTCACTATGCGTAGGCACTTCACACTTGCACAGTGAGATTGTGAATCAGTAGAGCATTACTAAAGCGTGCTCTTATAGATGATGATGTCTGGAAAGATATGAAGATATTTAGTCTGTTTACTTTCGGGTAACTCCATAAAAAAACAGAGCTGAGACTGCTCAGAATAATGCATAGCCACAAGCATTAACTGTCAGTGAACTGCTGTTGTTAAGAGGATGAAGTTTGGCAGGGAGGTGAAATGAAAACCAGCTTTTAGTAAGAAGCCTCATGATGATGAATAGTGCTTCACTCCAATCAGTAGCCCCATTAGTCAGTGCAATGAGTTATAGAATGTGACATGATCTTGTGAAAGGAATGGTACCACCATCAGCTCACAATGAGGTACCGTGAGGTACCCAGTGAGGCACAATGAGGACCTATGCCCTCAGCATTAGAAACTAAACACCTTCTGTTCATCACTGACCTTTACAGTGAAGCTTGTGATGCTACAACTTTAAACCTCTACTTTTAAAGCAAAGGAATGAGAGGCAGGAGGGCAAGCATTCAATTGTTAAGTATCTTCCCACATCTGCCACTTTCTTATTACTCTAAATCTAAAGTTGGAAGAAGTCTTGGGATAGGTATTCTTTGGTGATGTAATAAAATACTTCCAGACATCCCAGATTCTCTCCTTTTCTGGTCCATTATTTTCCCTTTCCTTGCTTTATGCTCATAGAAGACTTGCATGTGAGATACTTACCACACCTTGCACTTTGCTGCCAATTCTAAAGTGAAGCCCAGGATACTGTATTTGTGTCCTGTCCTGGAAAAACCTGCATGTCAGAGGAGTGGTGGTGTGGTGGAGAGTTGCTAAAGGAGAAACTGAATGAGGAAGAAGAGCTGTATTTCAAATGTACTATAAAAGCAGCAGAGACAATAAAGGCAGCTGGAGTCAAAAGTACAGAGTTATTTCAGTCAATATTTTTTCTAAGGTTAGCCTGTGTTAAAGTCTCTATTTAACTTCATTAGTTGATGGCAAATAAAGATGTGTACTCTGCATAGAGATTGTTCTTTGGATTGTGTGACACCAAGGACATTGTAATGCTGAAAGAATCTGCACTGAACTGAGAGGCTACTATTCAAAGATGAGTAGTCAGCAAATAACTCAGCTTGACTCACTTTGTAAATGTTTGAGCACATAAATTTGATTGTTCCTCAGTTTAACTTCATGGGTAGCCTGTTTTGGATCAACTCAGATTCTCAGCATGAGAAGTTTTGCAAATCAAAGTGAAGATGCATTGACTTGAAGCACCTGGTAGTTTTTGCAGAGCCAGAATATGCTATTAAATACTCATCAGGAAAATCTTTTGTATGTCATGATCGCTAAACCAGCATCAATGGAAATGTGTCTTCCTTAAGTAGCCCTGTTGTTAGCAAAGGAATTCCATTTTCATTGGCAAGAAATCTGGTAGGATGTGTTCTCGCTGTTTGCACTCATAAATGTTAAACCCTTGGTTATTCCTCATTCTCTGTAACTGTGTGACCTTCTGCTGGGGAAAGAAGAGTGAGGCAGTGTTTCAGAATATGCTTGGGTGGGTTGTAATGCATGTGAGCTTTGACCTGGAACTGTTTGATGGTATTAACAAAAACATAGTGTTAACATTAATGTACTAACTCCCACAGAAAAACACTCAATGTGAAATGTTAAAATGCTGAACAGTGACCCTCTTGTTTTGATGAAAATAGATCCAGACCTCCTCTGGAGCATAACATGAAGTTATTATTTAGCAGTTAAGGACTGCTAAAGCCTCATGTCCATTTTCCATTAGTAGGTGAAGAACACCCATCTCTAGAATTGACATGCAACTGTGGCATGATATTACACTAATGGTGATTATTTCATAGGGAGAAAGATGACTAGTTTACTGTACATAAACAATCTATGAATGTGGTACTGCATTATTAATGCAATATTGGATAACAGTGTTGTAGGAGTGTAGTACATGTGACATAAATGAGTGGCCTCCTCTTTCAAATGATCAATTTTTCATTCAGCTGCTAAAAATACTGGTCGAGCATTCATTGACTGCTTTCTGCCTTTTGTATGGAGAAAGACTTGGCAGTGGTCCGTGCCCTTTGCAGAGCAAATAGAAGGTGCACCTTGCTCTAAATAATTTGTAATTAAAAAGTCAAACACTGGTCATTGTCATGACGCACACACAGGACTGAGTCATTGCAGGAATTGATACCACACTCACTACACTGGATCGACCTTGATGAGTCTGGAGGGAGGAATTGGTGACAGTGAAAAGCAGCAGCAGAGGGTGGTCCTGTTGGTTGGGCAGGAAGGTGAGAAGCAGAGGGCTCAAGTGTTCACCAAGGTCAAGCCAGAAGTTGTGGAAGAGCTGAGAATAGAATAAGAGCTGCTTCCCCTCCAGTCTCTGCCTCACCATGACTGTTTGTCATACTACACCATTTACTTGCTAATTTGGGAAGCTTTTATCAGTTTTCTTTGGAAAGTTTTCTTTTATCAGTTTGTTTTTGTCTATCAAGGGAAGGGCACAGAGTGATTGTTACGCAGCTTACTTGCTGTGTTTTACTTCAGAAGAGAATTAAAGAGAGCAGCACAGGACTCTCTTACAACAGTGACCTGCTGGGTAGCTGGGGTGCTGCATGGCAGGTTTCCTTGTGCCGGAATTTCTAAATCCCAGCATCCTTACTGCATTGACAGTGGTCACAAAGCTTTGTGTGCATCATCATAGACATCACTGGGACTTGGAGGCCATCATTAAACCAGGTTCTGTTTCATACTGGCTTTTCTTATATCAGTTGATCAGCAAACAACCCAACTGGAAGCCTGTTTCCCAATAATATTATCATCTCTGAATTTCTGCTTGATGCAAAGTAGTAATGAAACAAGGAAGTTTGCAAGTAATGTTTTAGGGATTTAATTCCTTGCCAGTGAGAACAAGGGATAAATAACCTGTTGTTAATGCTGCTGCCACCCTTCTGACGCTGTTGCTTAATCCTTCTGACGCATCAGGAAAAGGGGAGACTTAATAATTACAAGATGTTCATCAAGATGATGAGAGGGCTATGCAGACATGGCAAGGCTGTTGGGAAGGCTGGGTTTGAGTAAATATTATTCCCGTATTCTTGTTGTGGTATCAGAACATGAAGTGATTTATTACTGACAAAATTGAGTTTAGAAATGTCAGCTTTTTTTCTGGCAATGATTCTCAAGTTCATTATAGCTACCCAGGTGCTTTAAAGCTACTTTTACATGACACTGTGAGCAGTATTTTCTTTAGTACAAGATCAGTTGTTTGTGCCAGAAAATTATATTCCCTTTTCCTAAGAAAACTGTATTGCTTAACTGGGCTAACGACTGCTTGTATGAATGACACTGGCAGCAGGGCTCTGGTTTTTATCCCCAACACTCCTTCACCATCATCATCCTCTGTCCTTGGAATTGTGTCTTACTTCTTAGTCCTTACCAAAGACTGTCCAAAAAATGAGTTGGTGCCAAGGATTTCTGCTATGTTCAAGCAGCTCATATTATTTTTCTTTATCATATCCTGCTTCTTTCCAGCGTAATATGCTCTTTTGCCTCCTCTTCTCTGTTTCTTTTACTGTAGCCGTCATTGCTCTGCTTTTCCTTTGTTCTAGACTCAGGTGCCTTATGGTAGTAACTCCTGTGTTTCTGTTATGTAAAACTTAATGGGTAAATTCTTTGTCATAATCTTGTGAAAAACAGTCTTTGCTGGCATAGATCATATTCCAGTGGCCAGTTGATGATGTGAGCAACTGTTGAAGTTCTTTGTTGCTGAAAGTAAGAAATTAGGATTTGCCTCCTTTTTATATATGTGACAACATCAGCTCATGTTAATGGAATTAGACCTTTCCTACTGCATAATCCTTTTTTTTTTTTTTGAGGCAGACCTGTCCTTCTTTCCTTTTCAAGAGATATTGACTGATGTAAAAAAGTGGTGCATTTGGGGTCCTTTTTCTGTGTATATATCCTGAAATACTATTTTCAGAACTTTGCGTTGTTCAAATGTATTTTTTCTTATCATAAAAACCAATTGCCTAAGTATAAAATACAGGTATATTTACCATCTGGAAAAATAAAACTAGCTTGGCTTGCATTTGTGTGATTTGCAGGAACTTCAAAATTATTTGCAGTCATTTTTCCAAAGAAACCCCATTACATTTTTCTAATTGTATTTTTTGAAAGTTGGCTTTTTGATGATATACATTTTCATATGTTGGTAATGTCAAACATATCTGCAGTATAATTTAGTTTTATTCATTGGTTATGTAACTTAACCAACCTTAAAACTCTGGCTAATTCCTTTCAGATCAAGGACTCTATTGTTGGTGAAATAAGACGAGAAATTGTAAGTGGATTGTTAGCAGCTGTATCACCCCAAAGCAGATCTGCAACTGCAAAACACAATACTCAGCCATGAAACTGGTACTAAGGTAATCTTTGGGAATCTACCAGAACCAGATTGTTTGTTTGGTTGGGTTTTTTTTATGAGATGTCATTGTTAACTGAAACCTTGCTTTGTTTGCAGGTTCCTCTTGAAACATAAGCGATAAAAATTGAAATTCATTAAATAGAGAAGGTACTGATAGTCCAGGTAGCTTTGGAAAATGAGCTGGTTTCTATTTTGGTCCATTCTACTGTCAGCTTTCATACAGAGGTCCTTTTGGTTTCAGTGCGCTCTATGATGACTTCGCATGTGAATGCATCATGCAAGAGGATTTCTGTAGCTTACTTGCCTTAGATGTGAATTTTATCAAAATACATACTTAAATGTAACAAACATTCTGAAAATGTAATTTAGATATTTGTCTTGCTCTTTCTTTTCTGAAAATATAATTTGGATATTTGTCTTGTTCTTTCTTTTCCTTAAGGTTGCATATAGTCTGAAATGCTGTGAGATTCTGCTTTGGGCAGCATACACTGGTGAAAGTGTCAAGTTATTTTTGCTTCAGGAGATGTTAAAGCTGCTGAGATACGCTACTGTATTCGACGCTTGGTTCTAAGATGTATACCTTTCCTTGAGTTCATCTGTAAGGACTTAAACACTTTAACTAGTTCATTACTTTACTTAAAGCATCAACAAAGCTGGGGCTCTCTGTGAAAGGTTTTGTATTTATTTGTATGTCACTGTTGTAAATTTTTATGTAGCTAATCTCTGTCTAACGATGCCTCATGAAACTTGAAGATTTCTATACATAACCAATTTATAAATAACACACATTCAGCCTAGCTTTTTTTAAAAAAAACAAAAACAAATGAGAACAACAAAAAAAACCCCACAGCAATGCCCCTCCTCCCACCCCAAACACTGACCTCTATGAGGTATTTATTGTGCAATAACTGATCCACTTTAAGAGCTTGAAACAACCAATAATGGTTTCCACTGCTGTTACTTAGTGCCACTTCAAAAGAAGGAAACTATCCTCTTGTAAAAATTGCTGTTAATTCTTGAGGCGGTTACTATTAGCAGAGTGGTAGAATGACATGATGTTACTTAAAACTACTTAAAGTTCTGACACTGAAAGCTTTATCTTTGTGTAGAAGATGACTTTTAACTAATTTTATTTGCTTCCTTAACTGTTCATCCATCCCTCTGTAGAAAAGTGCCTTATTTTAAGCACTGTTTTTTTGATTTTGTGTTGACTGCTCTCAGTCAACCAAGAGAAGTTCTCTTCTGCTTCATATTAACCAAAATACAATAAAAGTACTGATCTTCTGAAAGTAATTAGGGTGTGCAACTTGGAATGGATGAACAAACTTGCTTTTTTTTTATGGGGAAAATGGAAAATATCTAGTTTCCTTCCCCATCCCTCACTAAGTGTATTTTCAGTTAGCCTGGTGAACTTGCATTTGTTCCAGTGGAGCAAACTGGAAGTCATTGGAGGCTTTATGTAGTCAGACATTTAGTGGACATGTAGTATCCCATTTTGCTGTGCTTGAAATCTCTTTATTCCTTTGCCATTTCCATTTACTAAACCTTTTTACACTATGGTAAGGTCTTTAATCAAAAATAGTTTCATATATAACAACATTGTATGAAAGAGTTTGTAAGATTTTAAATTGTGTTAGGAAGACACACAAGGGCTGATTTCTTAAAAAAAAAAAGTGTTTATTAAACCAATAAAATATTTATTTTGCCTATAAACTGTGTCAGTGTTTTTCATTATGCTTGGTTCATTCCTAAGCAAAATAAGTAAATAGATTTGATCAAATAGTAGAGTGGAAAGGAGCAGGAAAGCTCAAGACTTGGACTTTCAAGAGTTTTCAGATGTTTAAGAGACCCTGTATGCTTAGGAAATATGGGATGTAAATTTGAGAAAAACGTTGGCACTTTCATTGTAACTCTTAAATTTGTTGGCTCCTGTTGCAGCTCCAAGAATTTGTTTGTTTGTTCCTGTGAGTAAAGCCAGAGCTTTCTTGCAAAGATCATCCTACACATTTAAAAGTTGAAATATGAACTCCAGCAGCACTTATGCATGGCAATCCATATGAGGTGGTAAGCTGCAATAGATTTCTGCTTTCCTTTCCAGCTTGCATGATTATGCAGCTCCACTCCAGAGTGCTCTGGGAGAGAACCAGACAGACCTATGTGCCTGCAACCTTCCTTCACAAACGTGCGAATACAAAACTTGCTCAAATAATTGCAGTTGCAGATGCTCCCCTTATCCTCCATCCAGAGTAATGAGGACACAGAACTGTTAACATAGGTCCTGTGACTGTGTGCTACTGTAAGTGGCATTCCAAGAAAGTTGACAACTCTAGTTCTCAGAACACCAAGTGATGGAGGAAAGTACTTCAGGATCCTGTGGCCACTGAGCAGCAGTTGCCAGCAGCATCCTCCATGGGTGCAGCAGCCTGGCATTTTGCTGCTCTGGCAAGTCACTGGTAGGTAACAGACCCTGGTGTCTGGAGTGTGTCTGCTCATAAGTTTTAAGAATATTTAATCACAGCAATGCATAATTCAGTGTTTAATATATCCTGAGGAATTAATAATAGTGCCAATTTTTCATGCAACTGATGGTAAGACAGATTTATGAGGTTCTGTCATGATTCAAAATAAAGACAGTTCAAAATGACATTTCTAAAAACTACTGAAACTACTGAATATGCAAGCACCTATTTTTCCATAAGCCTGATAACATATTTTTACTGTTCTTAAAGACATTTTCAGCTAACAAATTTTCTGAGTGACATGTAGATAATAGGAAAGTCTATAAACTCTTTAAAAAAAAAATAAAATTGTAGTGCACTGTTGTCATATAGCATAAGCTGAATAAACATCAACCTCTTGACATTTGTGCCTTAGTAACAGTCCTCATTACTGGACATGTGTCTAATGTGGGTGGCTTGTCATTTAGTAATATCAATTCAGCTGTAATGGTTTTTCTTGTGTTTAATGATTGAAACTGCTACTTTCCTCAAAAATTAGTGTTGTCTGTTTTCGTGCCAGTCTACAATTTGATATGAATTCTATGCAGATTAGAACAGCGTGATTAGTGGCTGATAAGTACTGATCAATCAAATTTGCTGTGTATAATCAGTAATGCCAGAGATATTTTGGATGCTTGTCTAAACCTCACTGTGATAGTGGTCCTTGTGGCCGCCAGTTGGCTGCAGGACTATAAAACCAAGGGCTGTATTTTGGAAAACCTAAGACCTGTCTCTTTTCTGTGGGTACAGGACAGCTATATACCTGTGCTGGAAGATGTTGGGGGTTTTTTTGGGGGGGTTTTGTTTTGTTTTGTTTTTTGAGGCAAGCAAAAGCAGGTTTCTAGCTCCAACTGTTTCAGCAAAAAGCTACAAAAATTACCTCTGCGGAAATGTGGCAACATCTTGGCCTTCAGCAGCTAAAACCAATAGCTGGAAAGGCAGGAGCAGGCTCCTGTTTGGAGAGAGGACTCAAAATATTCCTGTTCCTCCTGGAAGATCTGGTTGGTTCTTGAAGCTCCTTCAGGCATTTTTGCTGATCATCACCTTCATAGAGAGAAAGCTGCCCTGAATTTTCTGATTTCTCTGAAATTGTGTGGTGTGTAAACCCTTGGCAGCCTGTTTTTAGAAAGCAAGTGATGCTAGAGGTGCTCCAAGCTGTGCATTTCCTAAGGACCAGCTTGCTTTGATAGCTCTGTCTTTTAAGGTGAGAAATTTAAAGCCTTGCTGATACAATCCAACCAATACTCGCCATACTCTGGCGAGACTTGACAGGCAGTATTTGTGCTGCCTTTGGATTTTGTATACTGCTGAACAAATGCCTTTCACTTGAAATACAGCATAGATCAGAATATTTTAATTCAGTTATGCTGCAGATTAGTCTGTTTCAGTAACCACAGGAGAATGCTGATTAAGAAGAGGGATCAAGAGCCCAAATTGGAAACTGGAGTAATTGAAGCTGCAACTAGCAGTGTAAAACCAAATAATGCCTAAACTACTGAAAAATTTCTCATTTGGAGGGTTTATCAAAAGGGCTCAAACCCAAAAATCTGAAATTTGGGTGATGTCATAAAAGAGTATTACTACTGTTCAGATGGCTTCAGTCCAAAGCAACATTTTATTGAATAAATTAAGATGATGTCAAAGCAATAACATGATTTGATTTTCAGGAAAAACAAGGAACTTGTATTATTAACATGTCATAATACAAATTTACTTTGCTATGTTGTATTTGATGGTAATCATATATGTGACAAAGAATAAAAGTACACAAAATTGTTGTAATAAAAGTTGTAACAATAAAAGACAATATTTTCTAAGAAACAATATTGATAATTCCACATAGCTTGTATATCAGGCAAATCTGCATAGTTGCTTGCTGATTTATGCTGACTGTTCCATACAGAAACTTTTTTTTTTTTTTTTTGGCAGGGTGAAAGGAGAAAGTCTGAACAATGGTTAAGTAATTAAATGGTAGCACTGAGAAGGCAGAATGATGAGAAGCAAGAATTGCCTTAGTGAGTGAGTAGCTGTTCCCTTACTATGAAATCTTTGGTACAGGTACCTGCTTTCAGAGGTATTTCTAAATTTCTATAATGATGTAGAGATTCTAATTTCTTAATTTTCTTAAGTAGTCCTGTTTTCTATTGGTTATTTGCTACAATATAGAGGGAGTTTTAGAGTCCATTTTTTAAGAAAACATCTACAACAGTATTTCCGTATAGTTCTGTGTGTTCAGCTTTAGTTTTAGATGTTGTTTTAAAAGTATATGTCATGGGCCCATGACAATATCATAAAGATAGAGGAAATTATTTTTGAAGTGTGACATCCTGTACTAAAAATTGAGCAATGTAGGTTTTAAATACATACTTAATAAATTAATTAGTTATTATTGAGGAGTGTGTGCAGAAAATGTACGTCCTGGCTTATTTTTGCACTGACATAAGCAATGGAAAAAAAACTTAGGGCAGGGATTAATTATTCTTAGGTACAAGGAGTGTAGCAGCACAGGCTTATGAAGCATGAGGAGTTCTGTTGCTGTTCATAACATAAGAGCAGCCATAGCACATATAACCAAAGGTCCAACCTCCTCAGCATCTTCATCTGCATAGTGGGCAATAGCAAATGCTACTCTTTGTGAAGAGTATAGTCTGAGGGGAGCATGGGGAGCATCTCTGCCTTCCTGCTCTCAGCAAGTGATGGCTCTGGGATTTTCTGGCCAGTGATGGTATCCCTGATGGATTTATTTTCCATGAATGTATCTAATTGCTATTCTAGCTTGTATAAAGTTTTGGTGCCCACAGCATCCTAGGGTGATGAGTTCTGCAGTTTAAGCACAGACTGCATGGAGGAGGTTTTTTATTTGAACCATTTCACAAATAATTTTGAATGATGTCTTCTATCTCTGCTCCTGCCTTCAGGCCCCATGGGGCTGCAGAGAGGGCATGACCCAAACTGCGGTAGACCTCAGCTCCTGGCTCATCCTGGCTCATGGGGTAGCCCCATTCCTGTTGCTCCCAACTCTTGTATAAGAAATAGCAAACATTTGTGCCCTAGCCTCCTTCTCCAGGTCACCAAACCCCAGCTACCACCCTCTGGGTGTGTCAGCTGCCTAGGTCTGTCTGGTGGGATCGCTCACTCATGGGTTCTGCTGACAGCACCTTGAGGATTGCTGTGACTTCTCTAGATCTAGACTACCTTCTGAAAGTCCCACCAACTCTGTCACTGCTCAGCAAGACTTTTTGTTCTTCTTGACCTGCCTGCAGCAGCCCTTACCACTCATGAGACAGTTGTGACAAATTCCATGTTCTCCCACTCTTGCAGATTCAAATTCTTTGCATTTTCTGCATATAAATAGCACTCTTTTTCCAGTGGTTGAGTTGGACCCATTCTTATTTCACTACTTGTATTTAGCTATTTTCAAAGAAAAAAAAAAATCAGGGCTGTTTTGAATATGTCATTGTTTGTTCTTGTAATGCTTCCTGATTTTACCAATGACCAGTGCCTGGTTACAGAGCCCCAAGAGGAAAGCCTGTCTATGAACAGGCATGGTGGGCACTTCCAAGCCAAATAGTCACTCTGCAAAGGCAGCCTGGTGGAGAATTGAAACAGTGCTTCCCTGCATCTGCACTGGTGACATTAGGAACCGCAGCCTTAAGTAGGTTGGATTTACAACAAGCTCCAGCTCTATACAGGATGCTGCAGTAGTCCCTGACCGTAGCAGCAAAGCTGAGGCAGACCACACCGCGACAAAAATTGTGTAAGAAGTGTGCAGGGCAGAGACGCTTGAATTCCCTTTGCAGCAGCCTTGTCTTTGGATGGGAAAAAGACATAAACATCATAACTCAATAGGGAAAATAGCTCAAGCAGGACCTGTGCTTGTTGCTACAGTAGGCTATATGAACAGACAGTGCTTCATACCAGAACTTAGTGAATGCCATACAAAGGAAAGATCTTAGACCCTTATTACTATTTTTTCTTTCATGATAGTTTTAGCTGAATCATGAAGGAATTTGAAACACTGTGGGGAGTGCACTAAAAAGGGAAGATGAGCTAAAACAATTTGGCAGTACTTAAATATATTTCAGCTCTTCCCCAGACTATGATGCAGTCTATAGAAAATGCAAGCACACTTTGTCTGGAGACATCTAGTGTTGCAAATTAGGTGTAAGAGGGAGCTGATGGAGTAATCCTGGTATGCTATATCAGAGAGCACTCTGAAATATGCCTCTTATACTACTTTAAAAATGTAGTATGCATGTGTATTTTACTGCGCAGCCAGCTTTAAATAGGCCCAGAGAGATGAGCTGTGGAGGCAAACATCTCCACATCGCATTGTCGGTGGGCCTCTCTGAGGCATAACAGCCCCAGTAAGGACTTACCTTTGTTGTCTGTCTCCCTTCTGAACCTGCTAAGAAGTGCCTTTGTTGGTTTGTTTCTTCATATGTTTGTTGAGCTTTTTTTTTTTAGATACCGCTGCTAGTAATGACTTTGAGACACGATTCCTTTAGAGAGCAATGTTCAGCAATCTCACATCTTTAAGCTTTTGTACATTTAATATTTTAACATAATTTCACTATCTGAATGTGTTTTTTCAACGTTTTTTATAATTAACAAAAGAAATTTTAAACTTTTGTTGTGGAGTCTCCCTCTCTGGAGAGATTCCAAACCCGCCTGGATGCATTCCTCTCTGATCTGGTCTAGGTGATTCTGCTCTGGTAGGGGGGTTGGACTAGATGTTCTTTTGAGGTCCTTTCCAGCCCATGACATTCTGTGCTCTTTTAAAATGAGAATTAAAGCTCCTGTAATACAGTAACATACACTATAATTGTAGCATAATTTAATACCAATAATAAAGTTTCATAGATCACTATAATAGATACTTTATGCAGTTTTTTTCAGTATATTTAAAATATACTATTTATTAATATATGGTAGTAAAGCAGCTGAAAAACATTCTCACATTATCTGGGACTGAGAAAACAAAAGTATTTTCTTTCAAGTATGAACATTTTTTTCAGACAAAAGCCATAACTTCAGATTGCTGTGTATTTCCTCCCCCAGGTGTGTCCCTGTACATATCTGCTAATTCTTCTGAGTTTTGATGATGTCCAGCCTCAGCTCTGAATTAAGTTGCTTCTCTGTTTTCTTACTGCAGTCTGTAAGAGGCAGACTCAAGTTGTTACTTCTCTCTGTGGATTTAGTATGTTTGCTCATTTTTCTGGGTGCTTGTTTCTGTGAACTCTCCCTGTTGAGAGAGTTCACAGGCCCTCCAAATACCTGACTAAAATGCACTGTCTCTCTGCAGGTAGTCTCATCCCAGGTAAAGCTGATTCTGTGATGGGCTGGGCCATTCTGGGTTTTCCTGGTATACCTTGTTTTCTCCTTCTTCCCAAATGGCAGTAGTGTGGAACATGAGATTGCCCTGACATTCTTTGTCTAGGCCTACATTTACAGCATAGCCCTTTGAACAGGTTCTAGGGCATTTTCTGTCTGGGGATGCAGTTTTGGCATCACACCTTTGTTGCATAACCTCTGCTGTGCTGCTTGGCAGTGTCGGGTATTCTAAGCAAAGGTTAAGTGAGTGTTCAGTGTGTATTATTTAATACATTTCTTTGAATTAAAGTGAAATTGAAAGTGAAAATCAGCTATATTCTCCAAAGGGTACTTTTGGTATGGTTGATCAAATTCTTTTCCTAGGCTTGGAAGAAGGCACAAATTTTGTATCCTGAAATAGGCTTTAGCCCTCTGAATTTTAGTCATCTAAAAGTGAGATAACTAGTCTGAGTTGTCTTTACTTTTTCTAGGGTTAGTAGAGAGAAAATGTCACCTTTAGTAAACACTATATTCCACTTAACTAGGACGGGGTGAAATTACCGTTGATGTGCCTAGCATGAGGCGGTCTGGATAGCTGGCTTAATTGTGGATGTTCTCAGTGTCTCAAGTCATGTGAGATAAAGCCCACCAGAAGAAATCAGTCTAAATCTATGAATAAATCTGCAAACCCAGCCTAAGAGGCAAACCAACTTAACACACCAGATCAACTTCATGAAATAATGTAAGCATCTGTGTAGATGCATCATCAAAATCTTTCTGGAAGAAGTTTAAAAATGGATTTGAAAGAGCAAAGGCAAATGTTTGATACATGAGGAGAGCAGTTCTGGCACACTGTAACAGAGATAGAATTATTGCATCCACCCTCCTGCTACCTCCACCCCCAAAATCTGAAAACTTCCTGATTTGTGTTCATCAATAATTAAGAGCCCATCAGCAATACTCAGAGGAAGCTTGCATTGCACTTCTGAGCAGCCAGTTAGTAATATATGGTGGAGAGATCCTCTTTTTCAAATCCCAGGGCTCCAGGCCGTGCAATGCTAGTATTGCATTTTCAATTAGCTTCTGAGTGAATGCTTGGCATATGCAGAAGTGAACTGGTACACAATTAGCTTATTGTTCCTTTCAGCTTTGTGCTGAGAGGGTCTGAAGGATTGCAGAAGAGAGAGGAGAGGGAGAAAAATTAAAATAGCCAAACCAGCGGCATCTCCGTGGATATGGAATAAGGGAGTTTCTGCGCTCACGCAGACTCCTGTGCTAAGTCAGGAGTTACAGCTGTTCCTGAGGAGTGCTCAGCCTGGCTGTGGGGAGGGTGTCTGGGGAGACGTGCAGACTGAGTCTCAAGCTCCAGGCTCTTCTCTCATCTGACTCACCTCAGCACCACAATGGAGCCTAACAGCCCTAAAAAAATACAGTTTGCTGTTCCACTATTTCAGAGTCAAATAGATCCCGAGGCAGCTGAGCAGGTAAGGAAGACAATTTTCTTTTGCTGTTTTGAAGGAATGGGGTAAGAATTAGGGGCAAGAGGTGGGGTGAGAACAGATAATACTGGTGTTATAAATACTTTTCTAACTTCTATTAGTGTAAATATAAATTAAACGTGCCAGAGGTTATGCCAATGTCTGGATACACCCAAAGAATGAGGAGGATATGTTATCTAACCAGAATAAGGCTTTACCTTGGATAGGTTTATTCAGTATATATTTGTTGTGCCTCTTCTATAACCAGACCTAGTGAAAATACTGCACAGAAAAAAAGCTGATGTACTGTTCATTTTAACAACAGAAAAGGAGTTGTTTTGCACAACAGCTATCATTTCAGTTACCTCCTTTATTTCACATTATACAGTCTTGTTTATGTTATTTTTACAGTGTTTTACATATTTGAAAAGTGTAGAAATATGTTTGAATTATGTCTGCATTGGAATGGTATGTGTGCTATTTTAGGTTTTGATACATTGCCAAAACTTGCACATGCATAGAATGTATATAGCAATTTAGATGTCTAAGGAGGAGAAGATATCTATTATTGTGTACAGACACTCATAGATGTGCATAAAGAAGGACACAGGAAATCTTACGAGAAAAACTGTATAAATTGTAATTAGGTGACCCAATGTATTTCTTTCAGGGCAAGTCCTTCTCAACATTTGCTTCTATTTTGGTAAGTCTAGTTTTAGGTGATACCAGGGGAATATTATAACCTTGACAGTTCTGTGCCATCAGCTACAAAATTATTTTCACCTTTAGTACAGGTATCTGGTTTCCTGAATATTCTGATGTGTCTCTTAAAAGGCGACTGCCAGAAAATGATGAGATGTGAGCGATCACTGAACTAGAAATATTAGAAGGGTTCAGGACAGAATCACTGTGGGTCTTCATGTTGTTCATAGGTACTTCTAAGCTGCCAGATGTCTGTACCTTATGGAACAGACATGCAATGAATTCAAGCAGGATGTGTTCTGATATTTTTCTGAAATCTGTGAGAGCCACAGGATTAGGATTTCCCAGAATTCCTATGGCTTCCCAGATGCTGCCCAGTATTTATAGGCAGTCCTTTTTTTGTCTTGTGAGTTTCATTCCAAATGCTATACAGTTTCACTGTATGTGTGTGATGAAAATAAAGTAGTAAATTCAGCTGTCAGCTACCTTTATGCTAATCTGGAATAAACACATTACATAATGTTGTAATTTTCCATTTACAGCTCTGAAAGCAAAATTTGAACCCAGATAAATACAGATATTGTCTCAGCAACTAAAGAAGAGCAAACCCACTGGCATTGATGTTTTGTGTCTGAATAGTTTCTAGCTTAAATACTCTCAGTCCCTCTCATATTCAATATCAATAGCCTGGAGGCTTTAGTGAAGCAACAAAAATCTTTCAATGCAAATATGTGCATTATAGGAGGGTAGTCCAATATTACATACTTCAACCAGTGTTAATGGAACAAAAAAAAAATCACACATAATTCAGGTTTATATATTATTATATGTAAAGATCTGTTGTATAGTGTTGTTTGAAAATACTCTTTTGAAAGTCTTAGGAATTGTTTTTCTTCAGTTAAAAAACAATATGAACGCCTCTGGCCACTGTTAGAAATACAATAAATCATTTAAAGGCATACATTCAATAATCAAATTTCAAGTGCACTTAAAAATACTAATATTAATGTTTGCTTGTGACAGCTATGACAGTAATAGGTATTTGCATGTATAAGGACACAATCTACTGCAATAATTTTCGTGACACAAAGCTAAATGTCAATATTTTAAGATATGGCTGATCTGTGTCAGCCATAAATGTCTAAAAACTTATTCCAGATAATTCCAAATTATAAAGATGTTTTGGAAACTATCCCTCTTGCCTTTACTTTCCATGTACAAGCAGCAGCGTGACCCTTATCACTGTCACACCAGACGAGCAGTCAGCAAGACAGTAATGTGTTGCTGTTCTTTATTTTCTTTTAACTCTACCAGTACTCAGGTGTATTTTTTGCTTTGTTTTGTGTGCAAGGCAGTTGATGAACCCTAATGACTCTCCTTGTTTTATGCCTGTTACAGATCAGGAAAAGAAGGCCTACACCAGCATCACTCGTAATCATGAATGAACATGTACCCCCAGGTAAGTGTCAAGATACCTTCTAGATCACTGAACTTGTATATACAAGATTGTTTGCAAATAGGTTTTATTAACTTTTATTAATTGGTTTTATTTTAAAAATCCAGCATTAATTTAATAGCACTAAGTATCAAATAATGGATCTTAGAACTGTTTGTAGTAAACCCTGTGAATATGTGTAACTCCTGACTTCCAAATAATGTCAATAATTTCAGAATATTATCCTCCATGTAAATCTTCTATTGTATGTACAACATCCAGCACTTCTATCCACAAACATTTTTCGGCCCTGGGTGGATACTTTGGAAATCAATGAAGTCCTAGTCTTGGTTCTCCAGTCTCTAGAGATACCAGGCTGGCTCCAGGGCTAATTTAGATAAGGGAATTGTGTCTGAGTGAGTTTTCAACACACTTTGTCACATAAATGTAACTTCAGAAAGACTCTTTAATAAGCCTTTTAGGGAGTATTATAAGCAAAAAAGCTCAGCAAAAATGGATTACAGGAGAAAGGCCTCAAGACATAATCCCTCTGAAACACAGGACTTACTTTGTATTAAACTTCTCTTTTGTAGTGGTCTGCAACACTTTTTTCCCTGCCTTATCTTTTCATCACCTGAATATTTTTTTAAAATCAGTCCAGGCTTTTTTTCTCACTGCTATGTCTCTGAGGTCATTACTGTATGCGCCGGCACCTCAGTAAATAAAACCATCTTAGCTCTATTAGGATCTCCTCTACTGCACTGTACAGATGATCTCCAGTGCTGATTAACATCACCAGTAGCTGAAGTTGCTCTGAAATGTGAAGGAAGAAGGAGTTAGTGCTCTTGGGGTTGAGACCATTGCAACACAGCACACATATTAGGGAGGCTGAAACATATCATGTGGCTAAGGTAATGATCTTCTGACACTAAGTGACCTATGTGTTTGCTGCTGGGCTAACATCCCATTTGGAGATTAGCTTTCTGGCCTGAATTTCAAGCAGTTCAGTTCTCAGTAATGGTGCACAAAAGATCTGCCTTTGACTGGGATCTACAATGTCTACAGTGTCACTAGGGCTTAATTGAAAGTAAATTCACCTCGACTGTTCATCTCTTTTGCAATTTACCTTTACACTTTGTGCCATCACATTTCTTTTTATAAATAGATACTTGGTACAGTACCAAATCAAAACCAGAGAGTAAGAACTCAATTTACAGGAAATTTTACTGTAAACAAAGTGGTGCATGTGCATTATCTCCTTTCCTGCAATGTTCATAATAAAACTTAAAAAAAAAAAAAGTTTTTATTATGAGTCAAGATTGCTGCAAGTATCAGTTAACTTCCATATAAGTCCAAGACTTAGTGTTCACCTTCTTCACTTATTTATATTTATTCATTTGGTATTATACCCTCTTACTAGATACTGGGAACTAATACCAGTGAGTGTATTCTTTGGTTAAATTATAATCTTGTCTTGTTTATTAATTTTATATAAAGTCAGATTATAAAAACCTTAAAACATTTTCCTGAACCTCACCATGTGGTTTATGCATGAGCATGTGTATTTCCATTTGGTATACTTGATTTGGGCAAGTATTTTGAACAGTGTGCGTGCATGTAACTGTGTAAACCTGCTGAATAGAAGGACAGCAAAGCCAAATTGGAAAGGCCAACAATAGCTTTACAACAGAAGTAAAACAGTAAAAAAAATTCCATATGGGCTTTAACTTACCAGGTTGCTGTACAGCTTCTGGAATTTGTATACCTTCAACTTTGAGAGTCAGCTAATCCTGGGGTCTCTTGCCACCTTGCTGATGAAACCCCATAATGCTGGTCAGTTATTGAATTTTGAATAGAGTTCAGTGGGATGCTGAATAGCAGTTTGTTAAATTTGTCACTGCATATGGTTGCAAGTTAATAAAATAACAGTAATAGTAAGAGTGCTGACTGGACACTAACAAATTGCTTTAGAAGAGCGATTCCCAGGACCAATGGAGAAACTGAACAGCAGAGAATTTGTGATACTGTAAAAGCCATATATTATATTAGAGCTGGGCTAAATGAGCAAACAATTAGTGAAGGATATGATTCTAAGGGTTTTATATGTGTGTCCTAATACAATTCTTAATGTTTGGATGTCCCTGAAAAGTTTATTCAGGTTATGTAAACTTCCTTTATTTTGAAAAACAAGAGATAGGCATTTTCTAATACTCAGTTTTTCTATAACCTTTTGTTGCAGCTGCTTCTCATTGCAGCAGGGAAAAAAAAGCATTTTTGTGGTATTCTGGTGTTCCGGAGGCAGCCCCATGTGGAAACCAGAAGGCAGTAAAATGTATTTGGACATTTCAGAAATTCACCATAAATTCAGTTTGAGCTGTGCTGTACAAAGATCTAAAATAGTTGTTTTCTTGTAAGACTTCTCATCCAGCTCTGATGTCTACTATAGCTTTGACAGGATTCTGTCCTTATTGATTTAGGTCAGGTCCATTGTGCTATAAAGTGAAGATGGAATATCTATGAAAGCTAAGTCATTTAAAACTGATGACAACTACTCAAAAACTGTAAGAAAGGTCTCCTTGGCTTCCTTGCTTCCAAGGAGATAGTGCTAGACCACATTAAATGATTTGAAGACTGGTAGATGTGACTGCAGGAGCTAATATCCAGCCTGTAATATCACTGACTGGTGCATTTTCTTATGATCACTCTTGGTGGTATTATATAATTGCAATCAAAGTCAACAAAAGAGAAATTTGAATTGCAGCAGCAACAGTGATTGCAGTGGACAATATGAGCTTGTGAAGTATAGCAATATAAATCCTTAACTCTTTCTGTAAGTGATCTGTAATATGCTCTTTGATGGGTTATATCATCTGAGCAGAGAAGCTAGCAGAAGCAAGTTGAGAGTTGAGTTATAAACTTAGTTGTGCTTCAGTTGTCATTAATGGAGTTATATTTTCAGGCCGTTTGATGTTTGATTTCATAATATCTAAACAATTTTATTTTTATTTGAAATTATAAGATACATTTTAATATCTCTGAAAGCAAGAACTAATAGTGAACAGAAGTACAAAATATGCAGCATCTTATCCTGTGCAGGAGGCCTGCATGGATTGCTTGATTAACACATCTGTATCCTACCATAGAATCCTAGAATCATAGAATGGTAGGTATTGGAACGGACTTCTGGAGGTCATTGAGTCCAAACCCCTGCTAAAGCTGGATTACCTATGGCAGGCCACACAGGAATGTGTCAGAATTGTTCCACAGCTGTCCTTTATAAAAGGAACATATGCACATGACTAGTTTTAAAGACACATTTAACTATTATGCTGCACAGGGTTTAATTCAAAAACTGCCAGAGCTCTTCTGCTTCCTCTTTCTCTTGTGATGTCATTGAAGCAAACAGAAACTATCACCAGATCTTGAAAGCAACATTTTCTGTAGTGCCGTAATATACTCACAAACTCCTTTCTCTTTACTTAGCAGAGCAGAATATATATGAAAATAAATTATCATAATCTGAAATAAAAGTCTGACCATGCCTTAAGATAGCAGAAAATCATATTGCAACAGCTCAAGAAAAAGCTGGTGGCAATGTAGAGAAATTATGTTTGAGGGAGGAAAACGTTAGACCACAACTCAGGTTTAGTGCCATTAGGAGTTGCTTTGATCAGAAAACGATGCCAGTGTTCCTGTACAGACTGGCTTTGACACAGAGCCAACGCAACATCAAACAGTCTGGCTGGCAAAGGCTGTCAACTTGTGTCAAAGTGTTTGGTCTTCTTGAAGCATTAGAATATGAGTAAACATTAGGATAAACTTCTGTATTTTGGAACTTTTTACATATTTGCTGTTTCCAGCTCTTCTTTCTGTTCTGCTTCCTTGCTTGTAATGTAAATGTTACTTGGTGTTTGGAAATAAGAAAAACACAGCAATGTGTTTTGATAACTCTTCTCCAGAGCTGCCTTTTTGTGTTTTGCAAATCTCATTTCAAGGCAGAAAGGGTATATTATAACTGCAAAACCAATATAAAACATATATTCCAAGTACAACTCTGTACATGAGTTTTTTGAAGCTTGGAAATCATAACTTGAAGATAAGCAAGCTGTACCTGTATCTCTCTCCAGACAAGGAACTTGCTTGCAGCTTCTCTTTGGGCATTAGCAGTCTTGTTGCCAATTGATATTCCATTGTCCAGAGAGGGATTAATACCTTTCAGCTCACTGTCACTTTCCCAGAGATCTGCAGTGGTTAGTGTGATGTCAGTATTTAGTGTGATAGTAAAACACACAGCCAAATGGATAGTGGGAGGAAAAACTGTCCTTACATGTGTGGCAATCCCATGACAATCCAAAGTAAAGTAGGGTCTTTATGCTAAATTGGTTCTAGACACTCCCAGACTTTCCCTGAACGATAAATCTTACTAACACATATAGATGTGCATCTCTGATGATGCAAACTGTACCAGCACCACAGATGAGAGGATAGGTGCAATGTGCTCTACTCAACACTAATATTTGTGACTAATATTTGTTAGATGATGCTTCTAGGTGAAGGGGTTTTTTCTCCTCCCAAGACAGAAGAAACTGGGATCAAAAAAGATCTACTAAGTAGGAGACAGCTGTTTCTGGGCATTGTCAAACAGTTCTACTATATTTTCTCAGACAAAAGTCTCACTGAAACTTGAATCAGTGAAGAACTCTTGGTCTCACAGTGCATGAAAATTGGTATGTTTTTCAAAAGCTTGAGATTCTGGTAGGACATACTGCTTACTTTGTCTCAGGAAATAGAAAGTGAGTAAGCCAAATAGCTGTTTTCAACTGGAAATTTATGCTTCTAATATAGTAATAGAACATTCAAAAATGCAGTACATTAAAAACCTCATTAACTGCTTTTTTTTTCTATGTCAAATTAGTTGGTCTTTCTACACGCTAAATATGGATAACATTTAAATGTGCTATCTGTTTTATTCCAGTCTAGGAGTTTGTGGAGGTATTACAAAAAACTGAAAAAGATTTACATTCCCTCACCCCACAGGACTGGTACAGGTCTGTGTACCAGTGACATCACAATGCTCAGAGATCAGGCACAGTTGGTCAGGGCAGTGAGGAACGTCATGTTCTTTCAGCCTGTGCTATAAAGTACTATCTGACTTAGTGAAACAATGAAATACATAAAATAAACATTGCCTTATGCCTGACAGGTGGTAAGGATTCCAGAATAGTGATGAAAATGTCTACACTTGAAAATATCCTTCTGTTTTCAGGCTGATGTATAACGACATAATGTTCAGTGGCAAAATCCATCCCTTTTCTTACCTATATCCACTGTGCTTGGATGCACTTTCATTTGATTTACTTTTAATTTACTCTGTAATTCAGGCTCACAGAACTCCATGGAACAAGCCACAGCAACGTTCTTCACACATACACAGTGTGAGTAGACTCCATGATCTCATCCATGAAACTAAAAAGAAAAGTTCAGGGACTTTAAAAAAAAATAAAAATAAAAAAAGAGAGGCTGGAGTTGGTTGGCATGTACTTTGCACTGCTGTGCCTAAATCAAAAATTATCACCAAAGCAGTCAGATGCATTTTTGCCATTCTCTGAAGTCATGAACACAATAGTTCACAAACATAAATGTTACCTGGGAACATTTAGTAAAACACATAGTGTGAATCAGTAGGAGATGTGTACCCCAAGTGTTATTTCTCTGTCAGTTGCCAGAGGAGGAGAAGGAGTGAAGCAGTGATGATTTTCTTCACCAAGATTCCAAGATCCCTTTATTTATTAATTTACAGCTCTTTTTATACCCTTTTAACTTCATGGTAATTGGATAAGAAATCAGCCACCCCCTGGGGTGACTGACTGGGGTGCCACAACACCCATAGTCAAAACATCTTTCTACTGTTTTACAAATAAATGTCATCAAGGTCACAGCTTGGTGAGAACCTTCACTTTCCCACAGGAAGGAAAATTCCTTTGCTGTAGCATTTTAACACCCACACCCAAGTAGAGTCTGAGCTGTCTCTCTTTAGTCAGAAGTAATGCTTTAGTGTGGATCAGGATTGAAAACTACTCAGGGAAAGTTAAAAAGGTATTGTGCATGTTCAGGTGAAAATCGACATGTTTTCCTTCATTTTTTGTATTAATTCTTATCCATGCTTCCATCATTTTCAGTGTTTGGTCACAATTGCATAGGTACATTTTATGTGACACATAACCCATATGAGCTTGATTGCCTCTAGTGGCTGCATACTAGTTACTAGTTACTACTGGCTGAAGTGAGTAAATTTAGTCAAAACAAGAACAAGTGCCCTATGTTCCCTGGAGCCTGCCTTCCATCTGTGAGATGGGGGAGTGTGCACCTGGAAAGCCCCGATCTGTGGAAGGGCCTAAGCCAGCCTGGCAGTCTGGAAATATAGGGTGGATAGACAGAACCAGGACTAAGATTTCTGGCCTAGATCAGAGAAGTGGTGCAGCTAAGAGGACAAGAAGAATTAAAAAAAAACAGTTTTAAAAAGTTTTATTCATTCCCACATAGTGAATGAATAAATGGAATTAATTCAATTAATCCATTTTTCTCATTCCAGCCTTAAATCCCTAACAGGTGAACCAGTGTACTTTTTTATTTATGAATTCAGCTAATCTCCTAATGTATACCATGACATTACTTGTTCCTCCTGCTCCCTGTCTCCTGTTGGATTTGTGTTGGAAGGGTCAATGTCCATGGAACTATCTGAAAGTGAAGGAGGTATTTTTAGAGTTGAACCTTGTACTTTTAATCTGTTTTCCTTGTTCCTTATACAAAAGCACCATAGAAACACCCTTCTTCCACCCCAGGAGATTATTTGCAAATAATTTTTAATATGTATGGGTTCATGTTATGGACCTCCAGCTGCTTGATTATTCAGCATCAGAACTGATAAACTTTCAGACTGTTTACCTCTGTTATCACCTTGGTGTATTAACATGAGAAAGAGTCATGCCGTGGGTAAACAGCAGTGTGCACAGCTACCTAACCTGTTGAGGACAGATTCTAACTTTATTGCATTCATAAGGCTCAATATTTTGATGACGTAACTCTAGCATCTTTTCACTGTGCCAAATACTTGTACAACTCATGCAATTTGTTGTGGTGAGAATTCTGAATAGATGTTTTGAAAAATAAAATGCCTAGGTATAATTAATTATGTCTTATTGTCAGAATACTTAAGCTATATTTAATATAGCTATGGAAGTACACAATTTGAGGGTTTGTTGATCTTAAAAAAAAAAAATTTTGGACCAAAATAGGTCCCGTTTAGCCTGTGGCAAATATTGTTTGTATTTTGAGTGGGTTTTGTTTTTAACAGTAGAACATTGTAGACACTACTTGAAATTAAGTCCAATTAACACAAAACATATTGAATAAAAATGTCAAACTAGTTTGTTTTGAGATTACGTTTAAATTATACTTGAAGAATGTGATCATATTGTTATTTATTTATTTATTTATTGACTTTTTACATCAGATACTAGACTAAAATCCATTAATAAATGTTTCAGCATTGCTGAGGGTAAAAAAAAACAAACCCAAAACTTAGTTCTTAATGCAGCACTCATTTACCATGGTGACGTATATGGAATAAATAGCTAATGCAGACAGATGAGAGAGAATCCAGCTTTTAGCACTAACCTCATTATGTTCAGAATATTGGGAAGGGGAAGATGCACTTAAAGCATCAATCAAGATAGCCCCATTTATGGAGCTTTCAGAGAAAAAAATTAACTCTTTATATGGAGTAACTGAAGTTAAAACTTTATTTCCGAACATACCAAAAGCGGGATTTCAATGAATCTAGGCTGAAAGCTAGCAGACCCTAAACAAAATGAAGGTATCAATCATGAAACTTTTTGCTAACTACACCAGGCTGCAGAAATTCAGTGTGAATGAAAGTGTAGAGCTCAGCTTTGCTTTCCTGTATGAGCGGTCTATATCAACAGCTGCTGGAACTGAGATTAGCTGCATCAACCATGTCTCTATTTACAATAACCAAAGCAATCTATGGTAGAATTAATCTATATGTATTTTGGAAGGAGCTCTGTTTTTCCCCTTCTTCCCCCAAAATGCTAATTGTGTGTTTTTATCTAAAATCATCACCTCTAATATTTTTCTTAAATGGCTTTACTGGAAGATCAAGAGGATATCATAGCAGCAGAATGAATTACAGTTACATGCTCACTCTTTTTCCTGGGATACAGGTGTACCACAGAGAATTCATATCTTGATGTTATTCATCTAGTGAAACCAAGCTGCACATACAGAGTTAGTAGTGCTAATCAGACTATTCTGCAATTTAAAGGTTTAGGCTACATCCTTTCTTCTGATGAGACAAGCAGTGAAGAGTCATACTGGGCAGAAAATGAGCTTGAGCAAAGCAGACAGAAAGTTCAGTAAAGCAGTGAGCTCTATTGCATTCTACAGTACTGCTTATCCTAGTACCTAGACATCCTACAGCTTAAACATTTCAGCACTGAGTCTCCACCCTTCAGTGGGTTGTGGTGATAGTATTCCCTTTAAGTCTTTCTGAAGTTCCCTGACATAGTTGTTTTCAGACAGTGACAGAAAGTGAAGACCTGAATGAATCTTGCTCTTTGACAGCCACCAAACAGTAGCATCTCTGGGACTGGCCGCCATGTAGCTGCAGCAATTGCTCCACCATATGCCTGTGCTATTACAATCTGCAAGACAGCTACAGAATCAGAGAAAAATTTAAACTCCCCACCCAGATGGTCTGAAAGAAACATGTTTCTCTAACTAAATGCTATTTTATAACATTTTGTATTTGAAGTGGATTGGTACTGATGAACTAAGAAAGGATTGGGGAAGCAATGGAAGAAAA
Source organism: Ceyx melanurus (assembly GCA_024611195.1). NCBI lineage: Eukaryota > Metazoa > Chordata > Aves > Coraciiformes > Alcedinidae > Ceyx > Ceyx melanurus. The sequence continues at coordinate 60,144 of JANHGL010018247.1, forward strand.
ATAATTTTCCCTTTAAAGAGCTGTGATCCAGAGTATTTTTGATTCAGATAACATTAATTTTTTTATAGTCTGTTTTTGAAATACAATGAGGAAATAGCAGAGCTGTAATTGTTTAGAAATGTTATTTTAATCCTCCTAAAATGCTGATGCTAGTTTGTGAATTAGGCTTTCATATGTTTAGCATATCCCATAGGAAGGTATGGGAAAGCTCATTCAAGAGGAATCACAGCAAGGTGTTTCAAATTGTGACAATACCAATGGAGATGTATAAAAATGATCCCAGGGTCACATCTGTCTCTGGTACATAGTGAGGTTAGTAGAAATTCTGAAAAATGCCTTTGGAAATTGCAGCTGCCATAGTCTTAATAGTCTTATTATCCTGTCTTTTCCATCCTACCTAGTTCTGCTGATGGTGAGACTGAAGTTATTAGTAATTTTGCTGACTTTTTGAAAGCTTAGAAAAACCAAATGACTTTAGAAAACTGGTATTTGCATCTTTTTGTCATAAACCCCCAAAAGTCCTATTCTTAGTAGTTCATTTGATTCCTGCATAACATAATACATGTATGTAAGGAGCTTTATGCATATGCATTCTAACTACAGACAACCCATAAGCAGTTGTCCAAGATTAGCTTTACAATGCATTCTTACTGAAATCCTAGAGGTATAATTCCAAAAGGAAGGAAACTACAAAGGCAGCAATAATAATCACAGTCTAAGGAAGAGTTTTGTTGTTTTGTATTTGTTTTATTCTGCCCTTGCAAATGTCACTTTCCAGAATGTACAATACATGACTGTGTATGGCTTTATAAGCTATATCATGCTAAGAAATTTTTGACATTTTAGCTTTGGCTGCTGCTGCTGCTTTTTATTTTAGAGCTTAGAGTACTCCTATAACTCACAACTGAGAAAGATACTGCTCACAGTGACAGCTATTGCAGCTGTAACTCTGATACAAACATTACAATTGGTGGGTCAGTTCTGAGCCATTTTCCATCACAATTGATTCTTGCATATGAAGTTATTAGAAAATGGTTTAAATGTTTATCAGGGGATCAGCTAGTATTGTATTTCTGATAACCATGGATTTTTCTTTATGATCTTGACCTCAGTTGTATTTAGAACTTCAACCTCTTCAATATGTCATTTGAACACAGACTGTACATAAAGCAAGCAAGCAGCTACGCAGTAACTCATTACTAATAGTATTCAATATTACTGATAAATTCACAACTCTAGATAACTGTCTTCTCAAGATTCCTTCTGCAGTTGAAAATGCTTAATGGCCATGTTGGTTTTTTTCTCAAGCTAATACAATGTTAGGACTGTTGAGTCAAAGGAGAAAGTAATTGCAATCTATCTGGGAAGTTTTTGTCTACCTGCTTTTGTAACATTTAGTAAAACAGTAGCCATTATTTGCAAACACTTAGTAGACTGGTAGTATGTTTTGCTTGGGCACATTCACTTTTTAAACCTGTTTCTCTGAGTATTTGCTGGCAGCCACTCAACAGAGCTGACCCTCCAGTAACCTCTCAAAAGCCTTCTTTATCTCCACTGCCCTCCTGTTTCCTTTGTGTGAGTCTTTTCTTTCACTGTCAGGTTTCAGGCCAGGTGAGGTTATGCTGTGAGTGTGGAAATTGCCCTTACTCCATGCAGCAAAGATGTAATCTTTATTGACGTCTGCTTTTGTGTCAGAATCGACCCTGTGTCAATGTAACCTTAGAACGAATGAGGTGAGTTCTTGTACACAGTTCGACAAACTTTGAGACATCACATTGTACTTTAGGTCTATTTTTCAGTCCTTGTCCTTTGCCTTGTTCCACATTCCTATGAAAGTCTATTTTTTCCAGGGTCGTCGTCTTCTAGTTCTGTTTGGCCCTCCAACTTCACCTGGGGCCACCCACAAATGCTGGCTGGCACGTTCCCCTCTGCCTCATGCCATATCACCCTGATTTACATTAATTTTCTTGAAGAACAAGGGGATTTTTCAAGTGTGTGCTTCAGAATCATAGAATCATCCTATATTTGCATCAATAGAGAATAATCTGTAGATCATCCTTTATCTTTTGTGTTACTTTGTGTATTTTGAGACTTGAGTTTGGCATCAACTTTCCCAGTAGGCCAAGGATTTTAAATTTTGCATCACTGATTACAGCAGTTTACTTCAGTTTGTCTCATTTATACCTAGTTGAAAGAATTAACTTGGATTTTCAAAGATGCAGTGAATATTAATGTGACTATCATTACTTAGTTTAGATAATGAATGAGTTCTGATTAAGAAGCCAGTTTACATATGCCTGAACATTTTTTTCCAGTTGCACTAACTTTAGAACTAGTTCATTAAATTAGAAAGTAGTTTGCCTTTTTTAAAAATTTTTTTACAAACTCATGCTATATCTCTAAGATGAAATCCTGACTTTTAAGTCGATGGCAAAACTTCCTATTGCTTATGGCCTAATAAAGTCCAGCAGTAAAATGACTTTCTGTCTTTCACTTCCCTCAAAAGTTCTCTTTTCCCTAACTTATTTTGTTCATGCAGACCATATATCTGCCAAAATATTTGCACTGAGAAGCCCTCCACGTGTGTGGAACTCTTGTGCTGGACTAATTTTGTCTGGTACACTGCTCAGCTCCCTTTAATGCCCAGCTCAGCCAGGCACTGACAAAACTTCTCTTTTGCAGAGAGTCAGAGTGCAACAGGCAGCATGGATTTGTAATTAAGCTTAACTTTGTTGTGCTGGAAATGGAAAAAAGTACTTTTCTTTAAACTGAATGAGACTCTTTTAGAATGAGTTAATTTAAGGGAGCTCTGAAGCAATGTAGTAGCAGACCCTGACATGGGGCTTCTGCACACAGTGACACCCTGTCTACTTGCCAGAGATTCCTCACAGCTCTAATGCCATGAGTCCACACTGGTCACTTGCAAATTATATGAGAAGTTTTGCTTGGAGTCATTCCTGGTCATCTAATAATAGATTTATATTTACCTCAGAAAATGTCTTATCTAAGAGATAAAAAGAAAAAAAAAGAAAAAAACCCAGACTTTTTCTCACCTCCTTCTGGTTCCTCTTATTTTATCAGCTGTTCTTTGAAAGCTATTTCAATTTCTCTCACCAAAATGGAGTTTGTGCTACTTAGAAAGCAACTAGAAGAAAGCAGCTTCAAGCCTACCAATGTCTGTATTATAATTTAAAGTAAATCTTTACATTATTTGCTCAAACAGAATGTTTCTTTCAAGTGAATGTCTCCCTGGGTTAATTACTTTCTCTGGGAAGGCCTGCCAACTCTCTAACTGTCCCCATATGGTGAATGAGGGACTTCATGTCAAGAAAGTCTGCTCCATGTTCCTCATTCACCTGACCTGCTCAATGGAGCAGGGCTGCAGAATAGGGCCTCTTGTGCTATAAAGAAAAGAAATTTCTGCATGGAAGAATTTTTTCATGACAGATTTTTCCACAATCTTGTTTTGTGTTCTGACTTTCAAAGCTAGGGCAGTATCAGAAAAAGCCTTACAGAGCTGGCAGCAGCTGGAACACCACAGAGTCAGTCAAAAGTATAACTTCGAGGACAAATGGAACAGCTCAGTTGTCATTAGTAAGAAGGGAGAAAATGAAGAATTAAATTTGATTTATCTTCCAATGTATATTTTCAGAAACTACTTTTGATTTATGGGTTTTATCTAGAATTTGGTTTATAATTATGCTTTATGGGTATCATACGGAGAAAACAAAATGCTTAAGAGAGGGATGATTTTTTGTGCTTACTTGAGGGATGATTTTTTGTGCTCACAACTGCTCTGTGGTAAGGCTGCAGACCTGATTCATCACTGTTATATTCTAGTTTAATGCCAATGAAAATAGACTGATTTCCCTGAGTCTGGCATGAAACTGGAATAACAAGATAATGAATCAGGCACATTTCCTACAATACATTTGTTTGTGTGTATGCCATTCTAAGATTCATGTGATATAAACAAATACATTTAGATTCACATTTCAGTTTTTAAATATTTCCAGGTTCTTCTAAAATGGATTATGGCCTCAGAATGTATGTTTTAAAGAAATTTTGATCTGTGTAATTTATGAAAGGTGATTTTATTTCCTATTCTTATGGCTGCTCAATTGAAAGTGGGTCCTTGGATACCTGTCTGTGTGATATCCAGAGATATAGATGATGTTTGGATCAGATGCTGTTGTGTGTGTTGAGAGAAGAAGTATGATCATTCTTTTCATTTAGAGGTTGACTTTGAGTACCATTAGGCAGGATTTTGTCTAACAAAGGAGATTGCTGCTCCTACTCTCAGTACTGGTAATAGCTACTTGAATATTAAAGGTGGAAAATACAGAATTCTGTAAATACAGATGGGAAAGAAAATTTTAAATGTCCAAGCAGCTGATTCATTTGGCCTGTGGCATTTTCATAAACTATGAAGGGCTGGTTACATGCAGGAGATATCTGGGAAAAGCTACCCTATGATACCTGAGCCAGTGATGAGAGGTGTCTTGATGGAACTGTCAGAGTGATGTGGGACTTTTCCCATTTAAATATCTTAACTGCAAATGACTGATAGATTAAGCAAGCAAATGCTTGTGTATATAGAAAATTCCTCTGTTCCCTATGTTTTATTGATATTTCCTATACAAATCCTGTTATTGGTGTTCCTTAAAGGGCCAGGCAGCAATTTTGACGCTGCTTAGTGTGTGAGATGCAGTAGAATTGCAATGTACTTACTCTCCTGTCAGCACTTGAGGTAGGGAGCAGACCCTCCAGCTACATTTTACCACAGCAGTTGGGATACTGGAGTTTAATGAGGTGCTTTTGCAATGTGAAGGTTTTCAGAAACATATACTCATGCCAGGAGGGCTTACCAGGATAGTGTTTTGTAATTAAGCGTAATTACATGTATATGCATACTCAAATTTTCATTGATATATACTGGCAAATAAAAACAAGCAAGGGAAAGGTAAGCAATTAAGTACATAATAATTTTTTATGTTTGTCCTTTTGGACTGTTTGCCTTTTCTTACCTCAGTGGTTTAATAAAAAGCAATGAGAAGCTAGCTGATCTGACAATGTTTAGTTAGAAATCTGTCAAAAACAAAGTGTTAAGTGTGTTTTAATCTTACTTTGTCTTCTGGAGGAAAGGAAGAGTTTAAGTTTAAGCAGGAAAAAAACCCCCAAATAATGCGATGCTAATCAATTTCTAAATCAGATTCTTGTTTTGCAAATAGCAATGGCAAATACAAAGGTGGTGGTCAAAAAACAGTAAGGCAAGGTGGTAGATTTTGAAGATCCTTATTTTAATGGTGAATAAATGGATATATTAAATAACTGAAATAAAATTTTCAGAAAACTTCAGGTTTGCTTGAAGTGTGAGGAGAATGAATAATTATTTGGAAAACCATCCATTTATTTTCCTAGTTCCAAAATTTTCTGTGTGTGTACCATTTAAGTGTAATGTTTTGAACAGATGATCTTCCTTGTTGCAGAATTACAAGGCTAGGAGCAGAGCTCTGTCTTCTGCCACCCAAACACACAAGCATCCCCAGCCCTGCGGCAGGAAGCACCACCCTCCTCTTCATTACAAGGGATGGCTAAGTGGAGCCAGAGCAAGGAAAATAATTTTCCTTTTCTAGCTATATCATCCAACAATATAATAATGGAGCTTATTGATTAGAAGTTGGCAACTGGTTAATTTCTTACACATTTTTTAAGAGAGAAAGCTTTGCTCATAGTACTCTTTGGTCATGGGAACATTTAATCAAAACTACTGAAATTACACTGGATGAACTTATTTCATAGTGGTAAAATTGTCTGATTTGTCTCTAGCTTGGGGTGTCCTGCACTAAAGTTTGCATGTGAAAGGCTGGATCCATGCTTCTGTTCATAAACTTTGCTCTCTCCAGCATTACTGTTTATACAGAGGTGGGGACAGGGCTATAAGAAGGCACCAGAATGACAGTGACATTTGTCCTAAAAGTCTCTCTTCAGGCTCATTTCTTTTAGATTTAGACTGTTCTTGTTTAAATAATACTTTAAATAAAACCGATTATAGGCATGTGGCTCATGGGCTATTTCCAATATCTAAGCAATTAAAGAGTACCATGTTTATTATTTCTAAGAGAAAATTTATACACTATGATGAAAACTAACCAAATCCAAAGCACTATCAGGTCTCTGATTTTTAACTTAAATTTCTCAGCTTTGTTTTCTCAAGGAAAATTCCAAACTCTCTGCAAGAAGCTTTTTCCAATAGTTATACCAGCCTCTTACTGAGTTTCTTTTATGTAAAGGCCAGCCTTTCTGACCTGTTCTGTTCCTCTAGTGCCTGGCTGAAACCCTGCAGAAAAGGCTTTTATTTGCTCTTGCCAAGGGGAAAGGAAGCAGAGTACTTAGCTGGATGAGATAAGCCATTGCCAGATGACTTCACAGCAGAGCCCATGAGTGATATCAGAGGCCAAGTCTTTTAAAATAGGTCACCTCTTTCCCTGCATAGCACACCAAGTGCATTAACATTATCCAGTGGGAGAAGAGAGGAAGATGAATTTTGATCTTTCTCTAAAACGACCACAAGGCTTCCCTCAGCATGGTCACTCCATTTACACAACAGTAGAGATTAATGGAAAAAGTTATTAGCAACACCAAGCAGTTGTCAGCCTGGCTATCACCAGCCTCCTTCCACTTGGTTCTTTTCTGATCTCATGTAATGACACCTTTGGAGTAGCTCAACTTATATCAATTTGCCTGGATGGATGTGCTAATAAACACTCAAAAGAGCTCTGCTAATAAGAGTATTTGGAAGAGAAATCCCTTGCTGTTTCTTCCTTCATATTTCAGGAATATAGCTGAAAGAGGCTCTGTGCAGGTAGGTGGACTTTCAGAAGTATCTCTCCTTAAAGAACTAAGGCTTCATTCATAAGTCTGTGAACATATCTGGACTGATGGAAATACCTTTTAGATTGAACCTTTCACTGATGTGCATTGATCATTACTCTTCCCAAGGACACTGACTAAATCCTGAAACACTGTTTATTTGCCAGGTGCTAGTTCATTCTACATGAGGTAAGGGTCATACTAGACGCAGACATTATTCACCCAGCACAGGGGGAAGTCCTCAACTGTTTTTTTTTTTCCTCAGCACAGGTGTAAAAAACTCCCTCTAAATGAACCTCTAATGGTAATTTTTATGTACCAGGACTTTTCTGTAACTTGGTATGTACAAATCTATTTTCAGTTCTTCATATGATTTCTATTATACAATTTTCAAAAACAAAAAACTGACAAGGAATTATTTGAGTGATTAGATTCCCTTCAGCTATTTAGAACAGACAAGAATATGTTAAACTGAAAAAAAAAGTGCCATATTTTCAGATTTGGAATATAGAACAACCGTATTGTGCTCTCTGAGGAATATTATAGTCTGTGAGGGAGGAAAATGGAATATAATTAAAAAGACTCCTTCCCTCCTGACCCCAAAAAGAAAGCAAACATATAGGAAGAAGTTATCTACTGAGAGCTTGGGTTTTGCTTCATGTAAGAGAAAAATAGCTGATCACTTGAATTCACATTTTCTGTGAATGTGTACTAGTATTTGAATTAGTATTTGATTAGGTGTAAGCATGATAAGGAAATTTCTCATTCTGTATATGATTAATTTTTTTTGTCAGCTGAATCTTGACTGTACAGTAGTCAATAGGAACTGAAGGATGGTGATAAACCAGGGATTTAATTCTCTACTGTGAATCAAGTGATTCACTCTCTGATTTTTGTGATTTAGTTTCCAGTTATTTCCTGATTCTTCTCAAGAGGAATTTATGGTCTGTTTGGTGAAGAAATTCAGCTTATAATTGTCAGTGGATTTGAGAGCGAAAAGTGGATTTGAGGGTGGGAGATGTGTTGCTTATTAAAATTCCATAGGTGAATAGGTCAGATTTGCTGTAGCTAACTGACAGTGTTCTTTCCTACCTTGTAAATTCCATTCTCACCATAAGTTTTGTTGTCACAGAGATTTTCTACATGGAATCTCTTGATGTCAGAACTGACCTGTTGTAGTGAGAGCATTGATTCATACACGCATTGACTCTCACGAGGACAGTTTCTTAGTAAGACTGTTAGAAGAACATGCTTTCAATAATTATTTAGTCTGTTTTTAAAGCATTATAAATTACACTGGAAAAACACTATTTGTCCAAGGAAGAATGTTTACACAAGTATTAATGTAATCCTTCACTTAGATCAATATGGCGTCAAGCATTTACCCAGGCAGAGAGCTTTTGACTGAGCTCCAGCCCTTACTGCACTCCAGCTCTTCTGTCACCACTAAATTTCTCCTTTTACTTGTTACATCCCCATTGTCCTTGTCTCAACCTTACCTCACCTGCTCACAAGCACTTCTGTCTTCCTTCCATGTCCTCCTTGCCTTTAATCTTTTCTACTACTCTACAAGAAAGAGTTCTTGTTAATTTTCTACACCATGACTCAGTCTGTCACATTCAGGGATCTCAGTTTCCCTTGTTCCCATTTTTGTAGCCTCTCCTTAAAAAATTATACTCTTCATTGAATCTTATCCATCAAAATGCCTGTCAAAAATAAACAAATAATGGTCTTTCTGTTCTCAAAAATAAATGCATGCACGAATGTACCATTGACCAAACTGCATCTTCAATCAGCTCTACCTGTCCATCTTGCAATTCACTTGAAAGACTTCATGTCATCAAATTAATCTCTTTTGCTTCTCTAAGTTCCTTTCTGATCTCTGTTTACTGGATTTATAAAAACCTGTTTGCTCATGTGATTTTGTGAGTCATTCTTAAATTTCCAAGTTGTCTGATGCTATTAATTGACACTGTGGATGTGAATGATTTCTCTTAATCCCTTACAGGACAGTTCTTATTCCCAAAGTCATATAAGTGCTGCTAGGTGAAAGGAAAGGTTGAAAAAATTCCACTTCTGGTTGACTTGATGTGACTGCACTAAGAACACTAAGTATGCATGCCCAGAGGGTTGGAATTGTGCTTATCCTTAGGAACAAGACCTGAAACCCAACAAAGTTGCTGATTGCCATTTTTGTTCTTTATGTGAGCCTCTGTTTGGGTTTACAAAATGTATTTTTAATCTGGGAAAGTTTAGAATTTCAGGAAGGAATGGGACATTATTTACTGTTCATTGTTCTCTGCTGGAAGTTCCTGATTTGTTCAAATTTCGGCCTCCAAACTAAATCCAGGATCCTATGATAAAAAAATTCCAATGTTGAATCAGTGAAGTCCATGTCTGTTTGGTATACAACTAATAGAAAGATTACCAGCACATAAATAGTCACTCAGACAGACTAAAATATTCTAAAGTGTTTTACAAAGGCGAATGGGCACTACTATACTTAAATAGGCACTGCTATACTTATTTACAGGTAGGGAAGTCAAGGAAGAGATTAGTTAATTTACCAAAGTTCACACAAATGTCAATGGCAGGAACTGGCCTCCTGTTTGTCCTGTCTAATTCAGTATCAGTGGGACCATGCTTTAGTAATCAGCACTATTTTCAATTACACTTTTTTAACCTCAAGTATGTAATTTGAATGTCTTTCATACAGATATATGGGAAATATGTACATTGAAAAAAATCTAGTAAAGGAATTAATGTTTGTGAAATGCACAGATACAGTGGTAAGGAATACAATAGAAAATGTAATCTGTCTGCCTGGACTGTCTCTTCCCTCACACACAGCACACCACACACTGCCAATATCTGGAGAATTAAGTTAGACAAGTGATATTATAATGTTATATATTATATATATATAATATCACTCAGAAAATTTTATAAGAGGTGTTGGTACAGTGATTGATGTCTCTGTTTTTAATGGCATTTTTTTTTAAATCTCAAAAATACCATGCATCAAAGATCCTATATGATCTTTGTCAAATATTTGGGAAGTCATCATCATAAGACTGACATTTCTTGGCCATTGACCACATAACATAGTAGAAAAATAATTTAGTCTCATGCAAAACCTGGTTAAGTGCAATGCTTAGGAAGATACTTGATCTTCCTCTGCTTTATACAGAGGAATTTTTTTAGTTGTTCAGACAAGTTTTCAGAGATGTTTATTTTCATTACAAATCTCTAGTATTGACCATTTCTGCCATGCCTATACTCCAAAGCAAATTAAGGCAACAAAAGTAAGCTGCTGCAGGAAGAAAAGCACTCCAGTAGTGTCATAAAAGCTTTAAGATGAAAGATTAGTCTCTGTTAATCTTTGATTTACTAATTTTGCATGTTAATGTTAAGTGCTTTTCAGTACAAGTATTGGTATATTAATAACTTAACAGAGGTGATGTTCTTATTATTATTTAAATTCAGTAAAGCCCTTTGTGAGTTTTCTGCTCTCCATTTGGCAGTCAAGCCTTTTCTGACCGTAGAAGAAAATGCAGTCCCTGGGCAAAGCAGTCATAGATCCCAACAGCCACTGCTGAGTGCACAGCCCTGCTGCAAGCCTGGCCAAAGGACCTGTTGCTCAATGCACTCCATCACTTGCTGTACATTTACAAACAAAAAAGAAGGGAGTTAAGTGCTTTAGAAAAAGTGTCTAAATGTTGATCAGGGCCTCTGGTTTTCTGAGGCACACAAAAGAGGAAAAAAAACCTGTATATCAGAAGGGTGATCTCTTATTTAGAACATGTAGGGTTCAAGGCAGAGTTGCAAGGGTTAACACTTGGGAACGCTTATAATAACTTTTTTCTTTCCATATCTTTTTCTCCTCTAGAAAAAGATGAGAAGAGAACTAGCATCTCACAGGCAGAGGTAAGTGAAATCTTTTTTGCTTAACATATTCAATGTTAAAAAAGGTCTAGTGTCAAAACTGTTTTGAAACCCACAGATTCATCCTGGTTAATGTTTTTTATTTACATTGTCATGCCATCTTCAGTAACAAGGCCTTTATAAGAACCATCACTTTCAAACCAGGGCTGTGTAAAACTGTGTGTTAAGCTGTGTTGCATGTCAGCTCTGCTGGCTCTCCCTTCTCCCTTGCAGTAAGGAACAGGGAAAGGCAAGTTTCCCTTCTGCCTTGCTGCCATGGCCTGGGAAATCATAGCAAACCTGGCCCAAGGTAACCCTACCAGGTCATCTAATCCAGCATTGCTTTGGGTCGGCAGATCACTGCTGGTCTACAAAACCAGTGCAAACTCCTCTCTTCTCATCATTTGCCAAGCTCACAGCAGGCAGCAAATTGATGCTGTTTGCACAAAACTTAAAAGTCAGCTTCTCCAATCTCATTTTCTAACCTCCAATTGCATAGCTCCTTTAATTCCCTGATCTCTTTCTCCTTTGCCCAGTGCTTGGAGAAGCAAGCAGTGCTTTGAATGGCAGCAGGAGGTATTGATTGGTTCAAATTTGGACTCAAATACAGACTTACAAAGATTTGCTTGGGTGAGAATCAACTACCCATCCCACAGTGTATATAAATAACTTTAGTTTTGAATAGAAAATATTTTATTTATATATGTTATCATTCCTTCCATTCTGATAAGGTAATAGGATTGGCCATACTTGTGTGAAATTGGTTAAAAGCTGTCTCAAATGTTCCTCGAAGGAATATCTGATTAATATTCACAGACTCTATATCAGTCAAAGTACTCAAGGAAAAGGACATTTTTAACAAATATTTGGGGAAAGGCAACATTGTTATGACCAAATACAACTACAAATTGACTAGGTGAGAAAAAATAAAGCTTGCACACACAGAGATTTTTTTAAAATGTCCTTAGGAATGTGATACAGTGCTTGTGTCTCTAAGAGTGAAGACAAAAGTGTGTAACTTAATGTAGTTTTATTATCCTTTCTATGTGGACATATTTTATGTTATAATAACATGAACACCCATTTAACTTAATTAACTTTGCAGAAGTTACTCTGCTTTAGAACTGGAATGTATTCCAGTTAATTTTTGTTAACTACCCAGTGAAATAATAATACTATTACTCTGTGTCTAATTTTACTACTTTTTTTTTTTTTTAATTTGCATTTAGTACATAGATGAGATTTTTGGGTAATAAAAACTTTAACTGTGTTTATCATTTAAATCAGGCCCAGTTAAGGCTGAGTGATTGGTTACTGAAATTATTCTTTTAGAAAACACTGAAAAAGTGCAGGGGAAGGAATCTTCCATTTATTCACATAAAAATTTGTATCTTAATAATTTCACTACTACCTTACCTATACATATAATTTTTAATTGCACTATATTTAATTGGAGTATTGGTTAATGTAAATCTTGCAATTATTTTGATATTGGTAAACATTTATTTGCCTTATGAAATTCAGTTACATAGACTTTTAAAAGCACAGCCTATCTTAATTTATACTTAACAATATTTTTTTAGAGTGAAGGGTAATATTTAGTAGTATTGTGTCTATTTTGCTTGGGAACCATAAAAGTTGTCCATTAAATAAAATTAAAAAAAAAATCTAATCACAGTTTTCCCAGTATTCATGAAAAGCCAGGAGCTAGCATCAGATCTACATATTATCATTCTCTTGGAAACTTCTCAGACTGGTGTGCGCACCCTCTGAAACCAGCTGTGGGGCAAGACTCGGAGCTTCTGTGGCCAAAATACTATCCCCGTGCCCATCTCTCACTGCCTCTCTCTATGTTTGTCCCTCTGCAGTCCCAGAGTGCCTCTCCCAAGCAAAGGAAGCAGAGTGTCTTCACCCCGCCTGCCCTCAAAGGTACTGTGCAGGTACTGTCTCGGCCCTGGCAGGGATGGGCATGTGCCCCCTGCACGGTGGCCCTGTGTCTTCTCTCACAGCTGGGCCACGAGCGACAGCTCTGCCACAAGCAGGCAGCTGTGAATAGGTCATATTTGGCCATTGCTGTTCTCGCCCTTCACAGTGACTGTCTGCCACTGGCCATCTGGTGATACTGACCACTAACTATCCTCACCAGAGAATCTTGCAGCAGTGGAAATTGTATTTGATTATTTAAAATTTTTTTTAAAGCTTCTTTTCTTTTGCAGTCTCAATTGATTTATTACTTGATGAAACAGTTAATTACTTGTCAAACTTTGAAGAGAACTTCTTGAATACATAATTGTTAACAGGCCCCATACAGCTCTGTTTCTTATTTACACCACTCCTACATATTCTACCTCCCTTTCCAGGCAGCTGTGGCAGGTAAGTAGCAACTGTGTAAGCTGAGTATCAAAATGATAGGCTGAGTATCTGTTACAGGAAGGGGTGAAGCCTTTCTTGTGAAGATAAGGAGAAATAAGAAATCTCAGTAAAAGTTTAAAGGGTTTACCTGGTTTTTAGGAGTGAATGTAAAAGCAGCATGAATATTAGCTGGGATCAGAACAGGTATATTTAGGCCTTGTTTCACAAATGACTGCAAACGGAGTTTGACTTGATGGCACGTGCAGCGAAAAAAAATCTAGGGGTGATTCTCCAGCGCTTCTGCCTGACAGTTCTCATTCTGTATCTCAGTTTCCTAGCACTTGTAAAAACATCCCTCAGGTGCTGCATAAGACTTACCACCTGTTTGTCAAAATAGGCTGAAGTTTGAGTACTGGATATTAGAAATAAGCTTATTACAGTCAATTATAATAATTACTGGAAGGAAGAAGCTTTGCATGGGTAACAATAACACCTGTGTATTATTTTGCTGTACAAGCCTAAACTAAATATTGTGCAAATGAAGGAGCCAAACATCAGACAACAGCGATGACTAGTTACAGTACCAGGGCTATAGTACATGTTGCATGGAATATACAACTACATAGAATATATATGAATAAATGAAAAAGCAGTACTGCCAAGGTGCTACATATTGTGGTAAATACATTGAGATGAGCTTCTTAGTTAAATGGGGCATATTTTGCTACTCTGCCATAGAAGTCACCTAAAGCTAAATATAATGTTATTATCAGTCAAAGATTGCCCCCAAATATTTTGGTTGTACCCATAAAATGGCTTGCTCCACCTCAGGGCAAGTTCTGTAGTTGCTGCAGTAAGCTGTAGCAAACCTGCATGTCTGCAGAGGCAGTGTCATGTTACGGTGCAACAGGCAGGTTCTTATTACTATATATTTGTGTGTACTTTGGCTCATGCTTTTATTTTCCTAAATGAAAATGCACCAGAGTCCCTACAGACAGAGCAAATAGCTGACTCATCTCAGAGCATTGTTCTTTTACTGGAATACAGTGTGCTGGAAAAATCAATGTGAAAGCTATTGATTTGAGTGGTAATCTCGACAGCAAATCAGATAGAAAAACAGATAATATCTCAGTGCAATGTTCTTGTTACTATTATATTACCAAGCCTAATGGATGTCAAAGACTTTTTTCATTCTGCTTTCAAAAATACATATTTTTCTAAGTGTGCTACACCAGTGTTTGTTAATTCCATACTCTTATGTAGAATCATAGAAATGTTAGGGATTTGAAGGCACCTCTGGAGATCGAGTCCAACCTCTCTGCCAATGCAGGAACACCCATGACAGGCCACACAGGAACAGATCCAGGTGGATCTTAAAAGTCTATAAAGAAAGAGAGCATGTAGCATGTAATGTTGGCAAAAGTCAGTATTCTGAAGATTGCACCAAACTAAACCATCAAGTTTTCAGTATATTGTGAATTGCCTCTTGTCAGATTTTTTTCTGGATATAGCAGCACTCTTAACTGAGGATTAATTAACTCTATTTCCCCTGTTTGTTTCACTTTTTTCTTCTGTTACTCTTGAGCTTTTATGACTGATTTTCAATTTATCTTATCTTTCTACATCTTTTGAAGATGTAGTAAGCAAATCTTATATGTCCATCACTTACTTTATTTTAAGCTCCTGTTCTTCATCTGTAGAATTTACCTTGAACCTCCCTATGAAATACACCATAAAAACAGAGGAATGTATCTGAGCCATGGCCCGGGGTTCGACTCCTGGTCAGGGAAGATACTTTGTGACTAGGCGATCCTGCTCTGGCAGGGGGGGTTGGACTAGATGATCTTCTAGGTCCCTTCCAACCCCTAACATTCTGTGATTCTGTAATATGAAGTCACCAGTTTTACCTAAAGCAATCTTTTCCAGTCAATTCCATTTCTCCTATTTACTAAACTGCTTCTTGCTCTGTATAACAAAGCCAAGAAGAATAATTTTGTCCTTTTTCTCTGTATCAAAGTAGACATCTAACTGTTTTAGCACAAATATATATCCACCCATCCACAAATAGCATCTTGAGAAATATCTTCATTATGCCTATCAGTGGTCTGGTGGAGCCTCGGGAAGTCTTGTTGGATCTCTCTCACCCTTTTTCCCTCACACTTGCCAGAGAAGTCTAAAATGGGACAACAACCCCTTGAGGTAGAGAAGGACCAGTTGGAAGGCAGCTTAGACTATCAAGACAGAAGTAGATTGCACTTAGGTGATGGCACTTCCGTGACATCTCATTATATGAAAATCAAAAAAGCACATTTGAGTCTCAGAGCCATAACTGCAGCTCTCCATCCCAAGGCATACTTTGTACTGAGGCAGGTTTCCTATTACCTAGTCATGTTTTATATGGTATCTCAATTCATCCCTGGAAGGAAACACAGACTGAAGTGACAGGAAGCAAGGTTTACAATGACAAACAGAAGACAGCCTGAGCTGTTCACTAACCTGCATTGTTCCCTAGAGCTCTCAGGTCTCCACATTATCTACCAGCTAATGCTATTAATACTAGCAGCTATTTAAATAGCATCAAGGTCTCCCACTGTGAAGGAAGTGCACATTCCCGAGTGGTTTGAGGATTTCATTAACAGTGAGCCTATTGGAGTGGGTGTGCTAGAGGTCAAGGAAGTTGGAAACCTTCACTCAACCTACTTCACCCTGCAGGGTGCTGCTGTTTAGATCAGCATCAAGTACTACTAATTTCAGCAGGCTTTAAAGAAAGTTCTTGCATCTTTCTGTGTTCCCTGGACCACCTTTGGAATTAGCTGACATCAAATAATAATTAAAGTCTTTATACACAGAGGTGAAAGGTGTATTTCACTGTTTTCCTTCTTAGCCTTTTAGGATCCTTTAATCATCCTTTAAATTCTCCTAAATCATTTTTCTTTGCATAGAAAGAAAGACTTTTTCTTGAGCTAGGCCCCAGCTACAACATTTAAAGTGGGATTAAATCCGAGTTGTCTTAAGAAATATTAAAAGGCATAATTTTTGTTTGACTCATTAAAACAACCAGGAATCACTGGCTGTTCCCAAAGTGTTCAGACCCAGGGATTTGATACATGCATAATTTTTGTATTTACAATGATGGCTGGTATTAAATGAGCTCCTTCTAGCTTCTGCCATGAATTTCAGATGATCAGCTTGTTTAGTACCTGCTTGTTCTTCTCTCCAAAGGAAACAACATGCAGAATAAATGATTAAAATCATTATGTCCCTCCTGAAATATGTAATTTATTAGAAGCAATTAGTACAGTATGTGGCCCTCATCCAAATTTGTAACCCCTTAGGCCAGTTTGATGATGCCTGAAGTATCTCATTACTTTGTGGCTGGAGGTTAACAAAGAACACAGATAGAGTCTGAAGACGTAAAAGATTATTGTTAGTGTGGTAAGCACTGAGTTTGGAGCCCATGAGAATCGTCATGGAAAAAAAATCTCAGGCTGAATTTACTTCAAGAGGCAGAGGAATTAGATTTATAAGTCTTAAGCAGTAAGTAAAGAAACTTGTATCATTTTACAGGCTGGCCTCTTATATGGCAAACTCTGTTGAGTTTATTAGAAGCTTTTAAGTAAGCTCAACAGCATAGGAACAAGAAACATCATACTATACTTAAAAGAAAGATATTGTGTAATTTCTGCCTCATGCAGTGGCTTAAACTTAATTTTGGGGAAATTAATACTAGCCACAACATTACACATTTTAGACAGTTTTCTGAACACAGGTTTGTGAAAATTCACAGATTGAGCTGGTGTTCAGAATTTTCTATGTGAGAAAATCACTTTGGCTCAGGGTGTTACATTTTCCCAATCTCTCCAGTGATGCTTCTTTTTAAATAATGTGCTGCTTGTGAGATGGTTTTCCACTATCCTCTCAGTCCTGAATGTGTATTTCAGACCTCTTTGCTTTTCCAGTGGGCTAAGGGGCTGTGATAAACACTAGGCAGATGGCTAGAACTGCTCCACAAAAGCAAGTGTCATCTAGTAGCTGAAGCAAACCCCAAGGTCAGGACCAAATCCTCCTTTAAACCCTTAGCAGTCTGGTGTCCCTGAAGCAGCATTTCTTTTTTAGCCCGGTGACACCCATTCTTCAATCTCTTCCTTTTAGGTAGAAGATCTATCTCAATATAAGCAACCAAACGAGGAAAAGTTCTGCCTCATTATTTGTGCATACTGATCTTGTTTGTTCATGTGCTGTAATGTGACAAAATACCATCAGTGCATTTAGTTTCATGGGCGGAAGTCCCATGACTGCCTGAATCCCCTGAAGCACTGGGAAAAGGAAATTAATGCTGCCGTCTTGTATCATTATGGTTTTTTTTCCTTTTGTGTAACCAGGTCATAAAAGAAGGGTGCAGCTTTGTTTTTAAGGCTAGTTATCTTCATTTATATACTTTTCTTACCCACATCTTAGTCAGATTGCACCTCGACAGAGCTACACCACTTAATGTAGCATGGCCTTGTACAAATTTCTTGGCTCTCTTTTCCAAGATATTATCTTTCAGAGCTGAGCTTGGTCTCTTTTTCTCACTCCATCTACCCTACTCTTTCCTTCCTCAGACTTGTACAGTAGTATGATGACAGTAGATACAATTGCAAAAAAGAAAGAATCATAGAATGATTGGGGTTGGAAGAGACCTCCAGAGATCATCAAGTCCAACCCCCCTCAAAGCACAGGAACACCTATTGCATGCCACAGAGGAACATACCCAGGCATGTCTTGAAAGTCTCCAGATAAGGAGACTGCATAATCTCTCTGGGCAGTGTGTTCCAGTGCTCTGTCACTCTCATGGTGACGTTTTTCCTCACGTTGAGGTGGATGCATCCTGTGTTTCAGCTTGTTTCCATTGCCTCTTGTTCTATCCCAGGGCACAGCTGAAAAGAGACTGGCAAGCTAAATTAATTATTGAATCACTGGTGATTGGTGAACGGGATACATTACATTGCTGCCATCTCAAGTTCAGTTGGCTGACACTGTTCTGCTCCTGCTCCAAAAGTTGGCACACACTGCCATAGTCTGTATTTAATTTCTTACTGTTGGCAGCTTTGAATACATTTCATTTCACACATCTAGTGGCTTCTGCTTCAAAATGGCTCTGGCCTTGGCTGCAATAAATACTACAGTACCTTTAGAAAGGCTGAGGTGTTCAATGGAGACTAAGCTTGACATCTGTTCTACGGCAAAACTGGGATGTTTGTCTTATAATTTGTCATCTGCCACTTTTACCTAGCATGTGAAAAAGAAAAGATTGTGCTGAGCACTAATATTGTTCTCTAAATTGCCATGTGTGGTTTAAGAGCATGATCCAACCCAGACCAAAGTTTAGGGGAGTATTTGCACTGACTTAATTTGGTTCAGCATGAAGTCTGATAGCTTATTTTAAGCTTCATACAATGAATGCTAAACTGGTCTCTTTCTAAGGATATGACTTTGTTTTTATGATAGAAGGGTAATCTTATAACTGTCTGTGAAACAGTAGTTATGACTTGAAAATAGTGTTATTAAGCATTGTTGTGCTAAATATATAGTAATGTAAACATTTTATTATCCATTGCTTCTAAGTAGTAACAGAATACATTAGAAAGTTAACCTTTTAAGAGATAACAACATAAAATATTGTAGAAAAAGAATGTGGGAGGCTTAGTACTTTAAAATACGAAGTAGAAAATCCAGGAAGGTCAACATGTTGTTCTGGTTACTTTGTATCACAAGACATATTTATAGTGAAATTCCAAAGATTTTGGCAGTGTTGGGTTCTGAATTGAAACATCTTTTGAAGAAAAGATAACATTTTTGTAGGAGAAGATGCAGTATTCTTTTGAAGTCAGCTATTTGTAAGGACATTAAATTTTATTTCCTGGCTTTAGATGTGTGTTCTGCACTGGAGGTTAACAACCAAGCCACATGGCAGATACTGACTCCAGCACGTCCTATTGTAATAAACAATAATTACCCCTTTGTTTCATCTCAAGTACTTAAAATTGTGAATTTGATCACAAGCAAGATAAAATGTAATGAAGACCTAGATGACATGTTTCTGTTCCTGTTCAGCATTTGATATCTAGACTCTGGACAGGAGCTGCATGTGTACAGTAGGGGCAAATGTATTTGTCAGGTACTCACCCCTCCTCAGGCTTGTGCCATGAATCAGCCCTGCTGGGGAAAGCATAATCCCCCTGTGACCAGTCAGGGGTGCTGGCAAGTGGAGAGGCAGCAAGGGGAGACATTTATTGAGGTACTCTGGAGAGAGAGAATGATATAAATATAAATACAAAGGTACCTCTCTAAGTAGTATTTTTTCTAAAAATGCTCCATTATATGTGGGCTCATTTCTTGTTTAATTTACCCTTAGAAGAAAAATTTCCCTCCATTTGTATCTAAAAGTGCATTTCTACAATTCCTCTATGTCTATTAATGGCAAAGGTGTTAAAAGACAGCATGACAAGCAACAGACAAGCCCAAGGTTAATAGTGAATTTGTATAACATGATTGGCTTCACTGTGCATCGAGCAGTGCCTGAAACAACAAAATCATCCCATGATGATTTACATCAACTGTGCTGGTCCTTATGTGCATGTGTAAGTAGGCACAGGTTTGAAGCTCACCAACCATGCTCACTTTCTGAGACCAGGGGCCTGGGAAGTTTGAAAACTGCAGTGATTTCCTTGAGAGTGGCTCCTGACCACAAGCAGCTCTTCCATGGGCAATAGCTTTCCATTAGTAATTTTACCTTCTGCCATTAGGTTTCACTCTGACCCAAGTAAATGTTCAAGTAGCGTGTTTGTGATATCTCTGTCTCTGAACAATGTGGTCCTTATTTCTGCAGTTAGGCTAAGGGAAATTTACTTCTGATTCTTAGGAACCATCTGTGTTGGGTTTCTTGTGGTGAGAATATTGTCTGGGGTTTTTTTACCATTTGATATTTGTTTTCCTTTTGAAGTAGATACCTTCTTAGTCTGAACTTACTGTAAAGAAAAATTTTCTGAAGGCAGCCATGTGATTCTCCTTCCCTGCACAATTTCTCCCTTCTTTCACCCCTTGGGATGCAGCATTGCCCAGTTTAGCAGGAACACACAGTTCCCAAAACCATCTACCAGAGCTTTGGCATGGAGACAAGAACATGAGCAGACTGAAGATTTCAACCACATCCTTTCAGGCCTGCAGCTAGGACTGAACACTCACAAGAATTATGTTTGCAACCAGTAAAACACAGGAAATACTACAGTAAGCATATGGATCTGAAAAGAGATTAATTTTCCTGTGAGCTGCATGGGCCAGAAGGATCTATTTTATAAAGCGTTCATTGGTTGTAGCTGCTAGTTTGTCTTGTGGGAGGATTTTTCAGGTTTTTCAGTGCTCACCCAACCTGTGAACCTGTGTTATTCTATGGGTCTTTCATAGCCAGAGTGAATTGTCAGCAGGCTCTGAGCAATCTACATAGTAACTACTTTTAAGAATACATTTAAAGGAATTGTGGGATCCAGTGACTGCTCAGAAGCAAAAAAATAGACCTAAAATGTTTGCTGTGTTTCTCCCAGCTCAAGGTGCACCTTTACTGCATATGTTGCACACACAGCAAGAAGTATATCTAAACATGTCTGGTAAACCCTAGAAACAGTGCATGTTCATGGGCTACTCACAGCAATAAGATATTTCCAGGTGTCAGGGACACAGACACACCAGGGTTGCATCTGTACCTGTTGAGGCATAGGAAACTCATGCACATCTACCCAGGTTAACTGGGGCGTGTCCAATCTGGGGCATTAGACTCAAGAAAGATGAGGCCAGTTAAATGGAAAGCAGTGAAACACTACTGATGAAAGGGGCAGAATGACATTAGGAGACAAAGCAAGTGGTTGGTTGTGTCCCAGAATACCAGACTACCCACCCACAAGGTAGCCATCCCCTCCAAAGGCAAAAGGAGGCAGCAGCTTTTACCTTTTCTTTTAGAAATGAGGGAAAAACTATGTAATTTCAGAGTTCAGTTGCCTTGTAATCCCCCAAAAACCTGAATTATTTAAAAAAAAAAAAAAAAGTGAACGGGATTTTTGGCATGCATGCTCCCCCTGGTGACACGTGGGTGTAGTTCCTTACCACTATTTCCGAGCATTACTATATGTCAATAATGGTCATAAGAGAAAGAATTTACATTAAATTACATTAAACTCTGACTGCAATTTATAATTTCCAGCTAAAATCTGTAAGGTTATTACTACATTTCACCTTCATGTGAGCAATTTTTCCCAAATCCCTGGAGTGATTAAAGTCTGACTCTTCTTCAAACTCATCAAGAACAAAAATCAGAATAGTGTTAAAACTCATTTTTACAGAATCAATGACCCTGATATGAATGTGTCTAAACCTTCAGAGAAGAGTCTCCCTTTTTAGTACTTTGCCTATGTTTTCCACAATGAAATTGTATAAACTGATATTCTTGCTTGTTCTTTCCAGAAAAATTGAGAGCAATACTTGTTTTCAGGCCGTGACTGTTTATATGACTGCCAGTTAATGTGCTTCCTCAGGTAATTACATTCTGGTTGTACTGGGAGCTGGCTCTGGGGTGTTTTGATGCCTTAGGCAAAGCAGAAGTGGTAGGTTTCTCTCAAGCTCCAGTCACACAATAAAGAGACATTTAAGATTTTGCCCCTGATGTTTTGGTGCCTATGGCAACTGCAGAGTGAGACCAGTTGTATCTACTGTAATGCAAATAGATTTATTAACATTGTTTTAATTTGCCAGAAAGCCAAAAACTTAAATATAAGACATTGGTGAAGTTTCAGTTGTAGTAAGCTTAATGAGTTAAAATAAAAACATTTCAAATATAAAATATTACTAAAAATATAAAAAAAAAACCCTTTCACCTGGCTAAGGGCTGGTCAGTGTAGCCAGAGCAGGTCAGTGTACAGAGCTGCCTCCTTCCTCTCTTTAATATCTTGTTCAAGTGCAACCTCCAAACCCATGTTCTCAGGGGCTGGGTGAATTTAGGAAATATGAGCATGGGCTATTTTGGAAATCCTTTGTTGAACTCTGGGAATGGTATTGATAACTAGGGAAATCTATCTGCCCTCCACATTGCCTCTTCTATGCAGTTACTTTCCAGACTAGAGATGCAATTTTATGTGTAAATACAGTTATGTCTTATAAAGCAGTAATGATAGGCACAATTCCCTTGGCTACATTTCTCTGTGCTAGAAAATGAGGAGCTTGTATGTAATAAGAAGACAAGATTCAATTGGCACAAATTGAAACACAGGAAATTCAAGTTAAACATAAGGAAATTATTTTTTTTCTTTGACAGTGATCAAAGAGTAGAATACGTTGTTGATTTCTCGATCCTTGCAGATACTAAAAATCTGACTGCACAGTCCTGGAGAACCTGTTTCAGATTACTTTGTCTTGTGTGGGATTTCAGACTAGGCAATTCCTTGAGATACCTTCCAGCCTCATCAGTTCTGTGATTCAATAACTGTTTTATTTGCCATTTATTAAATGTAAACCTTTCATAATGTGGTAATGATAAGCACAGTGAAAATTCCACAGCTGCCTATATGAGAATTTCACCTTTCAGTCCAATAGATGACATCTTATTTTGTGGCAGTAAATTACCTACTACCATAAGAACATTTTCTAAATGTCTGGGTGATACTTTATTTTTGGAAAATGTCACAGAATCAAAAAACAAGATTAGGGTAGGCTCTAAACCTCAGGTAGATATGATAGAGAACATGATAGAGAACTCTCCAGCACTAAAGCATGTTAATGAAACCAGGAGAGGAACTGTCTCTTATCTTCCAGAAATATTCCAATGCTCCTAGGCAGTTAAGCTGACTTGATCCATATCATAGGGTTTGCTTTGGTTAGTGTAAAATTCCTGCTGCAGAAGGAGAGGGGAAGGATTCAAGCCGTCTTTGTCTTGAGTCTTCTGAAACAGATCCCAGCTGCTTGAGATGATCTCAGCAGCTCACAAGCATTGAGGTGTTGAAAACTGAAGAGGCTCATTCTTTCTGATTGATTCCTATTTGGATGGAAGGACTGCAGATACAGTGCCTGTAATATGAAGAAAATGGTAATTGCATACTACCTATATGCCACCCATGAAGCAACTGTGATGGGTATAATTTAATGTAAACACTGACCTATGAATCATTTGTTTAATCATTGCAATGTTTTTGTAACTTGTAAAGTGTTTATAGAAAGCTTAAAAGAAACTGAGATAATTCCAATGTTTACAATATTACTGATGTCAGGTTATGTTGATGGTAAAATCCTATCGCTTTCGTCATTGTAAGAAGGATCACAATGATTATTAACTCAGTAGGGGATTCATCAGTAAATTAACAGAGAAGCTTTTAGACTTCTGACAGTAATCACACAGACTGGATTAATTAACAGTGAAAGCCACACAGCACTTGAAAGTATGGCAGAGAAACGCTGCCTTGGAGTTTTGGCTAACCAGCAAAGATTTTTCTCCGCTCTTCATTTAAAAAAATACAATTCATTGGAAAGACTTTCATCTGCACCCTAAAAATACCAGGCTGCACAGAGTATTCAGCAGGAGATTTAAATCTGCCATTAACCAAATTCGATCTGTACCTGCCCCAGACCAGAAAAAGAAATAAGAGCCAGAAGAAAATGTGGATCCAGAATATAAACCAAGGAGAATACCAGGCCTGGGTGTGTAATAGAAGCAGCTGTGGAACAGCAAAAGCTGCTCCAGCCTTACATGCTGGACTTAATTCATCCCCATGATGTACTCAGGCTTCTGCTTCTCAGCATTACAACCTCCCCTTCTCTGTCAAGGATTCTCTCCTCTCAGGATGTGGAAGTAAGTTTTTTCTCATCTGTTTAGATTTCACAACCTCAGAAAAATCCTCATGTCAGCCACAATCTAAAAAAGTAGAGCCACAGTGCAGTTGTTCAGGAAAAGTGAGCAGCTGCATAATGCTGTCCTTTAATATTGAAGTTATATAAGAATGCCTAAAGAAAACTGAAATAAAGCTGCTCAGAAATGGTTTGTGAAGATGTAGCGATGAAAATGTTTCGTAAAACATTTTCAGTAGTTTCTGAATTAAAAAAACTTGATTTCATTTGTGTTTTGAACTTGTATTCAAAAAATAATTAATTTTCCTATAACATGTCTACATTTTTATGATTATCAAATAAGGCAAAACTAAATGTTTCGGTACTACTAATTTTAAATGTTTTGGTGAAATATTTTTTCCTCTTAAGGAAAATACTGGAATTTCAGGGTTTTTCCTAATCACAAGCAAACAAAAACTGTTAAGGCTCCAAGGAAGTGCAAATATTCAGCTATTGAAGACTGCTGCTTTGTAAGTGAAGCCCTGAATCCATCCTGCCTAAACCAAGTCAGGCAGGAGGCACCCTGGGCTTGTTATAGGCTGCCAAGTAAATAATCAAACCATGGAAGTGTCGCTCTCTACTGACCATAAGAGGAATCACAGGTAAGTGTGTTCAATATTGAAGTACCTAAAGGCAGGTGGGCATCTGTGCCTAGCTTCGAACCCAGGCTGCCCTTGGACATCCCACAGGGACAGTTCTTAATTTTGCCATAGGAGTGAGCAGGAAACAAGGTAAATAAAGACTTAGGAAGCAGTTATGAATCAGGGATTACTTAGATCGTGGTACCTTTTTACAGCATTTATCATTATTACAGCAAGGAGGAGAATAAGGTATTTTTGTACTTAAAACCAAAATGAAACCTCCCTGATCTTTAACAAATAATGTCCAAAGCTAGTGAGACTGTCTGTGGTGGCACCGGCCCCATGTAACTCAGGATAAGCATTTACAATTATATATTCTAGCAAAAGGGATAATAATTAAAATATTGCCAAAATATGATCCCAGATTCTGTCTACATCTGACCTGTGACTGGACCTGCTGGTCCTAGTATGATAATCCAATCACAGCTGTCAATTACTTGTTATATCCAGTCTGGATTGGGTCTTATATGCCTTATATGTCCTCTAGTCTTCAATATTGCAGATGTTACCCATGTCCCCTTATTCCTTATACACTATTCTTTAAGCTTACTTTTTATAGTTAGCAGAATGTTATACATATTTAGGATGTAAAAACATTATTATAGGCATATTGCTTCATCTGTCCCCACCATAAACAGATCTCTGTTGGCCACTAAATTTTTTAAACCCTACTGGAAATTGCCGTTTGAATAAAAGCAACTGAATTTGAAGTTAAAAACATATAGCATAAAAAAAACCCATGCTACTGTTCTGTCACAGTGTACTTTTCCATATCATGGCAACAACTACTACCTCACATTCCAACTAGGTGCAAGTCTCAGCCCACCCAAACAGCTCAGTCTCCTTCAGTTCAGGTTCTCTAATACAGCATTTTCCCATAAAATTAATTGATGAAGTAAAATCCCTTAGAAATGCTTATGTATTTGCTTTGAAGAGTAGTTTGTGCATGCTTAATATCAGTTTTGGACAAGAATACACTTCTGATTATTATTAGAGAAGATAAAGACTTCACCACATGCTCTAGGGGCAGGCATGTGGTTTTTTCAAATGGTCGCATATTTAGTTTTTTTTGTTGTTGTAGGTATAGTTGGACTCAGTGATCTAGATCCTTACCAACCATGATTATTCTGTGAATAACTGTGCTATAGTGAGAGAAGTGGCCAGGAGAGCAGGGTGGTTCCTAGAGACAAAAGCAGGATCACCTTTGTAAATGGTCATTGATCCTAAGGCTAGGAAAGGACCCTTTTTCATATATAATTGAATCTCTGGCATAAAGCACACACTTCAGCCTAATTCTAAACTTGATCCATAATTTACCTGGAATGATGGCATATGTTTGAGAATGCAGATTTCTTAGGAAAGTTAAGATTTATCTAATTATCCTTAAACTTTCTCTTCATTTACTTATGGCCTGTAGGATGATAGCATTGTTTTATATAATATTTGTCTTGTCCCTATGTCTAAATGGTCTTACATGCTGCAATTGAAATATTGAGCATCATTTCACATTGTCTTGAGCATCAGCTTTCCCAAGTGTTGACTGATATTATTTTCTAGCTGTAAAAGCTAATTCCTGCTTTTCCCTCCTGGATTATTTTAAGGTAGTGATCCTACAGAGTGTCTCAAACTAGAAAGATAACTTAGCCTGGAGCAGCATGTAACATCTTTTAATTTAAAGAAGTCATTCTTAGAAAATGCTACTCAAACTTTTAAGTCCAGTGAATTCTAATACATGCTTTTGTAACACTAGCAGAGCTATTGGCTTCTGCTATTATGGAGCAGCTGATCCAGGTTTGAAAACATGGGCTCTTATTTGAAGAATTACTGCAATCCTATGACATAAGGGAACAATTCTGCCAGTTTTGATTCTGATTTGCTCTTAGACAGACAGCCACCTAGCTGCAAGTTGTACTGGTGTTAAAAGTGAGGGTTCAGTTATTCCAGCAAATGAAAACATTGTTCGGTAAAACTTAACTTCCAGACAGCTTCTTTCTGAGCGAGGATTCTGACCCCCTCTAACAAGCTTCCCAGGACCTATGAAAGCAGAGCACCTTTGAAGATATGAGTGCACTAATTGAATTCAAGCATACTTATCAACAGCTCTAAGCCTATCTCTGAACTATGAAAAAATGGGAGGAAAAAAATATCAGCTGAAAAACTTTAATCCTCTTCTGGTTACAGCCTTCAGCTGCTCAGCCAGACCAGCACACAGGGCCTTGCAGGAGGAGAGGCTCTCAGTACTGTCCAGCTTGATTACCAATGTGGAAGATATCTCTGCATGTTTTTCTGCTCAAGTTGTTTTTGAAGTATTTGACCAAGAGCCATCTTCCACAAAATCAGCTAAAAAATGTTTTCTGGCTTTCCAAAAGGTAATTAGTGTTGGGCTGAAATTGTTACCGGCTGAAACATTCCCTTAGCTGTCTGCAAGGGCTTCTGCTCTTCATTTGAACTCTTGATGACTGGCTGACTTCCGCACTCTGGGGGCTAGAAAGGAAGGAAGGAAGCAGCAAAATGAGATGTTTACATACTAGCAGAAGTTGCCCAGGGTGACAAAAGCCTCTCTGTTTACTATTTTGGCTACTGTTGGTGGGAGATGAAGTCCCTTCAGCTACAGTGAAGGTGACCTCTGTCTCCGGTGCCTGTTCTGGCCAGCCTGTGGAGGACTGACAAAAGCCTTTCTGTGCTGAAGCAGCTCCTGCACATTAGTCTTATAGAGCCAGTGCTGCTTCAAGAAAGTTCAGAGGAAAAAGTGGAATGGAAAATGCTGTGTGTGAGAACAAAATGGAAAGCAGCCTACATTTGTAATATGAATTTTGTTGCACTTACACAGTCTTCATTGTGATAGTTTAGCACACTCTTTTGACTGGGAGAAAGTAGCATGAGCCCCGAAAGTTGTAATTTAGAAGGTTCGCTGTGAGGACTAAGTATTGTATGGCTGAAGCTAAGGGAAGAGTTAGTAACAACCATCACACATTTAGAAAATTAGTCAGTCTTTGTTGCTTGGTTTCCAAATGATCATTCACAAACATCTGTGAGGCCATGGTGACTTGCTGGATATGCTGATGATCGAATCTGATCCAGATCAGATACATCACCTCCAATATATTTGCCAATGCCTCAGATAATTTGTTTTGATATAGTAATCAATTCTTGTGAAAGAGAATCACATTAGAGGGAAAAAAAAAATTATGAAATTGCATGACAATAATATCTTGCTCTCATAGTCAGAACAGACACATGAGAATTTATTTTCTCCTCAGCCTGAGTTTAGGTATAAAATAATGTAGTACACAAGGATTTTTTGCTGATTTATAGCTTGCTAAAAATTCAACATAGTTTAAATTGCCACACCAGTACTTCAGATTCTTTATATTCTAAGCACTGAAGGCCCACACTACCTGCTGCCTTTGAAGACTCCATCAGCTGTAAGGGAGAGAATGACACCCTCACTTTGCTTTTGCTTGGATAATATAAGAGGAGCTTGAGAATACCTAATGTGTTAATTTTCTGTACCTGTTTTACCTCACACCTCAAACTTTAAAGCCACATACAACATTAATTTATAGTATTTTACATATATTCATTGTACCATAGCTGTGTGTAGCTATTTCTTCTTTGTAACTGGAAAATAAGATCAATTGCAAAAACTGACTCTTCTTTCCTTGAAAACAGTAAGAAAAAGTCTTATTAAGTTCTGAAGGAGTGGGACCAAGCCCTGTGTCATAGGAAATTACATACTTATGTGTTCAGAGTCATTGACCACAAGAGTAAGGGCAGACCTTTGCATGTCAGTTAGCAAGCTTCAAGTCATTAGTTTGACTTTGCTGTGAAACCTTAATTCACATAAGCTTACTGGCACAAGTACTATTTAGAGTCCTTTAAGAGAGTTCCAGAGATCAGCCTTTTTCAACAAAAAACATCCTACCTTGCAACTTCCAAAAGCTGTGTCCAAAGCAGACTGCTCACAGTTGCTTTCCATTTCCTTTCATTTGGTCTTCTCCTACTCATATTTTTTCTATTTGCTTTCTCTTACACACATGGGAATTGTCAAGGTCTGGTGTTTTATTGCTGTCACATCATAGATAACTTTTTTATATTCTTTGGACCACTAGTGGCTCAGGGACGACCCAAGAGAGTGTCCACCTTGGGACACATCAGGGCAACCACCCTCAGCAAGACTAGGCTGTGGCTCTTGTGCTGGGTCTGCTTGGAAGAAGAGCTAGCCTCCTGCCACAGGTGATCTGTTGTGAACATGAACATCAGCAGATGAAATAATGGGTGTCAGGTTGGCATTCTTGTAGGTGAGAATGGAGAAACACAAGGAAAGGTAAGTAAAAGACATTTTGTATTTGCATCCAAATACCAGTCATGGTCTAGCTCTTGGTAAATACTCAGTAATCCCTCACTGACTACTGTATGCCATAATTCTTGTCATATTGTATTGAAGCTTTCATAGCACCCAGGAACCCATACCAGGGATTAGGACTATATTGCATGAAACCTTGTTCAAACATTTATCAGAACTTACACCAGTGAAGTCCCAGCTGGGGCATAGCAATCAAACCCAGGAATTGATACAGAGTGTGAGTCAGGAATGTGACAGTCTTTGTCTCAGCATTCTGGCAACTGAAATGTTTTCAGGTTGTTTCTCAAATACCATAACTGATAATTTTGAAGAGGATTTGAAAGTGGCCATGGAGTCCGATAGTGTTGGCTTTCCAGCATTCAGTACACTGTGGGAGAAGGGATGAAAATGCTCATTTAAAAGCCTAGAAAATGGAGTGCCACTGATGATTTGAGATGAGAGTGGTTGCTGCTTTCAAGCATAAATAGTCACCATTAGTCTGAAATATCTTGGAAGGAATCAGTGGGGGGAACTCAGGAGTAAAAGTGAGATGCTGAGAGGTAGCATAAGAAGAGATCATAGAAATAGTTCATATGATTGTAACTGCAAAATGCTAAGTGCAGGACCAAAGGTAAATTTATAAAATTTAGAGAAGGGGATGTTGTAGTAAAGACCCTGGTATAAGGTGAGTTTTTATTACACTAGATAAAAGGTAGAGGCCATATTAGACACTAAGCAATAAAAATGTGCAAATTTTAGATAGAAACTGGATATGGCAATCTGGAAAAGTGCAGAAATCATAAATGTGTAATCCTGAATATCAGCAGTAAATAAAAAAAAAAAAAAAAGATAATTTTGTCTAAAGTAGATAAACAAAACATTTTGGAAAAGACTGCAGAGCAGGAGCTTGATTTTGACTGCTTTGAGATAATGTCTTAGATTTCCACAAGCTTCTGCCAAAGATGCACTGTAGAGTTTTAATTTGAACAGAAAGAACAAAGTGTTTCTATCAGAGCCTTTATAAAGCTGCTTATTATTTATGTAATTAAGAAGTACTTACTTAAATGAAGAAAAAGTTTAGCCTCTGCCACCCATCTTCTTGGGGCTGAATCAAGGGGAAAAAGTGGTCAGAGGATGTCATTGGGAACAGCATTACAAACAATGAAAGAAGAACCAGGGGAAAAGTTTCAGAGAAAAAGACAGAGAAGTAGAGGAGTAGAAAAGACAGAGATTGCCAGGCACTTTTGCCAGAAAGTGTTCAGGCTGAGTCCAAGGGCAACTTGATCAAAGGAAGTGGAGGATGTAGTGAGGAGGGTAAAAACAATTAATTAATTAAATAAAAATAATTGAAGTAAAAGCAGTGAGTACAAGGGTAGAGGGAGAAGAATTGGGCAGCAGCTGGGCAGGCAAGAAGTAGGGATAAGGATGGGGTCAATGTTTTTTAAGGGGTTGTTAAAAAAAACATAATTACTGAACTCTGACGTGTGTGTGGAGAGTTTAAACCAACCCATTAATAAAATTTGGGTTAAAGTTTCAGGAACTAATTGTACAGATGAGGGAGGTAATTTATGCAAAAAGAAAACAAGGAAAAGCTCAAAATAGGCCTTTAGGAAGCTATATAGCATTTTCCTTACTGATTTACTGATCTACTCTTTAATGCAATATGTACCATTCTGTATTTCAGTTGCTTAAAACAAAAAAAGTATATTGTAGGAATTACTTTTTTTTCCTGGCCAAAGAAGTGAATTTTTGATCAAGAAGGTCAAAGTACTTAGGATGTGTGTTTGCAGTGTGTGGAAGGTAGCTGTGAGTGTTGTCATGAACAGTAACAATAGCTGTGTTTCTGATGCCTTCACCAAATGGGGCACAGGGAAAACAAGACCTGTATCTCTTACATTTAAATACATTTGTCAGTGTGGTCAGCATGCATCTGCCAATGAATGTTTGAAGGTCTTTTCTAGATTTTTTTTCTAAGTTCTGTAAAGAAGAAAATGCTGATAACAGAGGCTGTTTAAGTTGCAGTCTGTTGAACTGATGAAAGATCACAGAGAGGTAAAGATTTGCTGAGTTTTTTGTGAATTGCTATGAAAGAAGATTTTGGTCAGTCATCTGCTCCTGTGGGCTTGGACAGTCCTTGACTTTATCAGGAGGTGGCAATAGCAGGAAGCAGTTGGTGCTTTTCACAGCAGGGAGCTTCCAGGGCTGTGCCCAGCTGAGCCATACCCCAGTGCCTGTCGCAGGGAGAGCATCAGTGCTTTCCTGCTAGCCCTGACTAGCAGAAGGCAGCACATTGCCTACATGGAGAACACGATACTTCTGGAAACATATGGCAAAACTTCTTGTGTTGAGAGCCTGTGTTACTTCCATTGTGCTGATGTCTAGCTGAGCAAGAAAGCAGTTTCTTTTGTAACTGGAGTGTGCAGGCTTTGTTTGGATTACCTCAGTAATAGGGTTTTTTAATCTGTTACAGCTGCAGGCAGTGAGCATCTTCTTTTAACTACAGTGGTAGTCAGCAGTCCTCGGGCACCATGCACCAGTAAAGAGTGACTGAGACAAATGATCTGCTCCTGAAACACCAGTGAAAGATGCATCATTTCTGTAGCAGGCTGTGCGCTGGGACTTGCTGGGCAGGACAGCCTACACCTGTGCCTCCCTTTCAGGAAACTAAATTATTTTTTTTGACATTTCTATGCACTGGGTGATGACTCGGGCGTGATTTGTATGTGTCATTTTGGCTGTAGGTATCTCAGTCACATGCAAGAGATGCTCCATGTTCCTTGATTTTGAAAATACGGTAGCACTTGGTCCAATACAACAACTTAATCCCATTGTTTTCTTCCCTTGTGTTTGGGAATAAATGCAAACATGTATAGGTCACATATATGTATATATAGATCAAAATGGGTCACATAATCTGAGTTTATATACTATTATAAGGAATATACACATTGTTTGAACTAAGAGGTGTGTGAAAAGGGGAGTACAGGCATTAAAAAACTTGCTCTTAGTTTGGGTTTTTTTTTGTTGTTCTTCTTTGGGGAAAAAACATCTGACCGCAAAATAACACAACTTTAACCATGACTTCTATATCTTCAGGGATTAAGCATTTGAAGAGTCAGAGCGATTCAGCGTTTCCAGAGGAAGAAGAGGGAGTTAGTGAAAGGGAAGAAGAGTGGGGCCATTAAACAGCATGGACCTGCCTCCAACCTCATCACAGAGAGTAATTGAACTGCCACAGCTGTGCGTAAGTCAGGCTGGTCTCCACTGCTTGTGTCCCCGCACCGTAGCGCTCAGCGTGCCAGTGGCACCAGGGCTCCCTGGGGAGCACCCTCGGCTGGGTTTTACAGCCACCTGCAAATGTGTTCTGTGAGCCTTACACTCGAAGATAAAGCAATTATTTTAAAATAATTTTTCTTTCATTTTCTATGACATAAACATGTAATACGCAAATGTGTTAGTGACCTGATGTCAATAATGCCAGAGCTTAACACAGTGTGTGAGCTGTACTCTAAGGCCTGTTGTAAAGAAAACTGATTTAAAAGCTACAAAATAAACATGTTAATTTAGACAAGATTGTATATAGTACAGTAGTGGGTTTGTCTCGTGTGCACAGAAATACTCATATAAAATGGTCCTTTCAGTTAAGAGCAACATTACCAGTATTGTTAGAGTTACTTGCAAAAGTGCAGTTATAAACAAAGTAAGCAGAGGTGAATCTCAGTCTAGAGAAGGATGTAAAGCCACTCTTCTCCATGGTACCTGGATGTGCAATGCATAAATTCCTTGTCTTGCTTTGATCTGAGGCTTCCTAGTCACATCAGCCAAAATTATTTATTTTTACATGTGATCATTTTTATCCAGAAGCATTAGAAAAGGTTTCAGTTTGGGAGTCAGAGGAAATACAGGTGTGTGCAAGACCTGTGAGCAGAGTCCCATGCACCAGCTGAGCTGTGGAAGATTATGACATTCACCTTTGTCACCTGCAGCAAGGACAGGGTGCAGCCCTCTCTGAGAAAGAATGCTGCACTACTCTGTGTTTGTCACAGTTTCAGACAGTAAATGGTAGCATGTCAATCTGATTTAGCACGTGTCTGAGCCTTAGGGTCTTTATCTGAAGTTTGGTTTGGTTCATGGCAACATTTCCATTTGTGAGACTATGCAAACTCTATGGCATAAAATGAAATAAAGTGAAGAAGGAAACCAAGTTGCTTCAAAGTTGCACTTGATGGATCATTTCCTTTTTTATCAATGATCATTTTTTAAACCAAAAAATTCTCTGTTGGTTTTTTTGTTAACCATTTGCCTTGATGCAAAGTTTTAGCCTTGATTTAACTTTTCACTGCTTTAAGTATCTTTTAAAGCATTGAGCTAGCAAAAATAAGGAAATTAAGTATATGAGAACACAGAGCCTTTTGTCTGTGCTTTGCATAGTAATTTCACTCTCAATCCAAGGTCTTACACGAAGACATGATGAGAACAGAATCTGCAAGATTCTGAAGAAGAGCTGAGTTCTGGTCCCAGGTTTGCCAAAGTTTTGGTCTTGCACAGCACCAGGCTCTTCACATAGTCGCTCATTGCCGCGGTAATCCCAGTTGTAAAACAGTCATTGGTGTTTAACCTTGCATCATCAATCTCTGTTGCTAGCTAATAAAGTGCTTTGGATACTAATGGCTTTTTGCTGGTTATTAGTACCCACAAGCTTCAGATGAGGACTGTCTAGGACTTATGGGCAAATTAGAAAAATGTGTGTGATTTATAATACTTGTTACCAAGAAAAGGTACTAAACACTTTGAAATCACAACACTTCAAAGGCAACACAAAACACCTGATAAGAGGTTGGAAAATTCACCACTGAACACCCTGTTTCAGGATGATTACACTTCATAAATAACAGGAAAAAAACCTCAACAAACAGATTTAGTCTGAACTGGATGCAAGTGTTCCCAGGATTGTTACTGCAGCAATGAGAGGACAACACTTTTGTTTTACAGCCATGATCTGAATGAAGTATCAAGGGGCAATAAGAGCCTTGGATAACCACATCAGTATTTAGATACACCTCTAAATCCAGGTCTTATCCCCTTCTCTCAATATTCCACCTGTGTTTAATCATTTTAAAAGCCTGTTTCTTTCTCTCCTTTCTTGACACAAGGATATGCAAGCAGCATGTCTGAGTACAGAAGTAGACTCCTCCTTTCTGGCAAAGGGACAGGATGGATTTTACAGGATGTCAGGGGTTGGAAGGAACCCTGAAGATCTTCAAGTCCAACCCCCAAAACAGAGCAGGACCATATAATAAA